>JAOTQE010061281.1:0-18618 GCA_025631205.1 Nesometra sesokonis | reverse complement strand
AATAATATTATATTAATATATATTATATTATATTAATTAATTCATTGTACAAGCTGTGACAAAATATTGAACGAGTCGACGACGAGTTTAATATTTTGCCACAGCGAGTACAATACTTGTTCGTATCACCCTTAAATAGGCATGCGATATTCTAATTATTTTTCCATATACCGTAACTTACTTGTAAGTATAGATTTGTCAGGGCTTAGTCTAGGCATGTAGTCTTCAAAATTACAATCCATACATCTTCTCTCGCAGAAATTACCGAAAAACCTTAACAGCCACACTTGTAAGTTTCTTTATTACTTAGTAAATTCACAATCAACAGTAAGTAGTCAATTGTGAGAAACGTCGAGTTTTAAATGGAAGTTAGGCCTAGTCTAGCTCTTGTACGTTCGCCATTTACATAAAAACAACACGTGACAATAGAGATTAGTAATAAACCGTTTAAAGCGGCAGAATTGTATATATGCATTATTATTCAAGTGTTTTGCAACAACATTATTTGATGACATTTAATTATATAAAACTTTATATAATTACCGAGGGACACATGCTTCGAAGAATCCTGGTCAACGAGGGTAAACTAACGGCCTTAAAAAATACATACATCCATGCGCACACAAACAGTTCGTGAAGAAGCAGTTGTACGCACTCCACCATTATTTAATATTGAAATTATTCGCAAACAAGATCTAAAATCTGTCAAACAAAAAGCTAGGTAGATCTGTCCAGACGTAGACCTGAATTTGCTATGAATTGGCCTTATTTTACATCAAGAACTGAGTCACTTGGTATTGACATTCGTAGCCAAGGGCTGGTTTCCACTAGGCGAATTTACTCGCACGAAACTCGAGTTTTCGCTCATGGGAATGTGCAATAAAGAAAATTGTAGTTGGAAATTAGACTGCGCATGTTTATGAGGTAATATCTGCGATTCACACGAATACATTTGCTTAGTGGAAAACCACCTTAACTATGATATTTTAGGCGAGATTTCAAACTGTCGATAGCTTAGTGGGCTTCTAGGCAAATCTGGACGAGTTGAGACCTAGCCTGATTTTACATTAATAACAATTGTAAAATTATCGGATGGCTCATTTTTGGAGATAGGGCAAAATGGCAAAATAGGTTTTACTTCTCTTCCACAGTTCGTAAATAATTTTTTTTTTAATTTTGTCGGATGCCTGATTTTCAGGGATATGACAACATGATGTAGACCTACTATGTACCTACTAAGTGTTATAAACTATATTGTAAACAATACTATTTGCTTCATATTAACAAAAAAATGCAATTGCCCTATTTAGAAAGTATACAGAAATATACAATTACACTTCATTGTCATGGTACACGTATCCAGAAAATCTAATGACAATTTCTTTTTCATACGTCGATATAAAAAGACCAAATTTACTTTCAGTATATGCCTATTGTGGAGGAAACAATTTTAGTATAAGTGTGCAAATTCCGTTCCCTTTGAAACGCTTCATTACTTCATTCATTCGGTAGCTGGTTTGCGCTTTCATTTAGTCACAAAAATTTAGCATATGAAAATATAACTTCTATCAAATCTAGTCCCAATTAGGATGACCGTTAAAATTCACTTTATCTGACAGATAGGCCTAAGGTACTTTTCGTAGGCAGAACTTTGTTAGCAATACTCTTGCAAAACATCTGTAAATTAGAAAAGAAAAAAACTTGTTTTAGAAAATTTAAATTAATAAAATAAAACAATAAAATAGTATCTTAAGGAAAAATCAACATACACACACACACACACCAGGAGTGACCTTGGGAATCACTCTTTGTCATATGATCTAGTTGATCTAATTTGTAAAGTTTTTTGCTGGTTATATTTCATGGTTTTAATTTTACTCACTCATTTACAGAAAGTTTATTCAACAAAAGTAGATTTGGAGTGCTCGTAATTCACTCTTTAAAAATTGAACCACAAGTCATCCCCACTCTTTTAAATTCACTATAAAACGGTTAAATTTCACTATTTTAAGGAACTGCCTTTAATTGAAGGGCAGTTCATCCAAGTTCATCAAGGATAGGTGATTGAGGGCAGTAGAAAAAAAATCCCATAATTCATGGGTAGCCCTTGCGATACGGTAAGCCTAACATATGTTCCTAGCATTTCTTCTTATAATGCATAGTCTCGGGCCCATTTCAAAAATTCAGTATACTACGTAATAGTGTAAAATTGTAAGCAACAATCTTATAACGCCTTAATTAAAAATTATAAACAATCGTGTCTTTGCGAGCAACGAAAATGTACACTTTACCGACGCCGACACCTATTTTCGGTATCTTTGGAATGGTCGGTCTTGAGTAACACAACTATTGTCTTCCTTTAGCCATATTAAAGCATTACAGTATTGTGTTTGTGGCGCAGGTAATATCGTATTCTGGACTCACTTATTCACTCACCATATACAATATTTTTGCAATATTGCCTAAAATATATACAGGAAATAAGCCATTTCACGGTTTCAACTGCGCATGTGCATGATTAATAAAACGACGCGCGATGAATATATTCCTTTCAATAAGGTGTGCGTCGTTTTATGACTTGACTTTAGCCATGCACATGCGCAGTTGAAACCGTAAAATGGCTGATTGCTTTATAATTCAGTTTATAATGGAGTCTCAACAGAGCGATTAATATGAGTTAAATAAGCGACTGTAGGCCTATAAGGTAATGACTTTGATGAACAAATAATTTTGACGTAATCATTAAATTAAAATAGGTTTTTTTGTGTAGGGTCTGCCACAGTACACTGTCACTGAAACTGACACAGTACTGTTTTGTTATCACAACATAACTTCATTATACAGAGTATTTATATAAATCCGTGGATTTTAATTAGTCCACCTCATCACATTATTCGGTGGAGTTAAATATTGACTGAGACTTTTTGTTATTTGCAGTTAATTATTGGATTCAATTAGGATATTCTCTAAAGTATTTTTTCAACCCCGTCCCATCAAGTCATAAAAAACATATCTCGCACAAAATGAGGAACCAAATTTAAATACAATGTATTGATTTGTGTAATTTGTGTTATTATAAAGTCACGTAAATTGATACCGTATGTAATTAGTTACAGGGATGTTTAATTGAAACCCGAAAATCAAAATATTATACTAAATTATTTCTATTTACCTGCATCATTGCCGTCTTGAATTTTCTACTCATAAACGCATAAACTAAGAAATTCAACGCACTTCCACCATACGCAATCAAGCATGACGAAATTTCCAACACAGCTAAACGTATTTCTTCTATGTAGACTGTGTACTTTAAGAAACGGGTAATTAACGAAGGAATCCAACTAATACAAAACATTACAACAATGACGACCACCATTCGAACCGTTTTATCCACACGACTCTTTTTGCCTATCGTGACAGCACTGTTTTTATTTTCCAACATTTTCTCTGCTGATAATTTTGCTTTCTTTAGAACTTTGACGTAGCAGTGTATCATGAGATACAAAGGAGCAAATAGAAACACAGCAAGAAGAATCCATTCGTATTCCGATGGTATGAAGTAGATAATTACGGCCACTGACAGAGAAATTCCCCACAACCCCACCAAGAAATATTTACAACTCTTCTTCGTTATCTTTCGATTCATCGGATTCATAATGACGTCATGTCGATCTATAGCAACGGCAGTTAGATTCAAAATGGACGCCACTGAAGAGGAATAAAAGATTTGTTGTTCGAGAATATAAGAGAACCCCGTATGGCCACTGTGTACCGTGATGCCAACAATCAGGAGAGGAATACAGGCAATTGAGACTAGAATATCTGCAAACGCCAGCGATGCCAGAAATACTTCTGTGATAGAACGATCTGTTAAAAAAAATCAATATCAACATTATGGATTTTGTTACGAATGGTCAATTATTCAAATACAGTTTACATTTTATAAATCATCATACCCTTGTAGAAACGATTAGTGCGTTATCTAAGATTCACTAGCGTGGGCCTGAATGATCTCGTCGTAAATATGTAAAAGAATATACCTGCCAACTTTTTTCTCCGATTCCACACTGACAAGCAATAGGAAATAAAGAAGAAAAGTAAGGGCAACTGCCCATTTTTGGCCAGATTTTGTCCAAATTATTGTTTTGGGGACCGTTTCTTCCATCTTTTGTGACTCATGCGTGAGATACACTATTTGGGTGACTGTCTATGCGTGAGATTTCAGCTAATGCATGAGAAAATAATTATATGCGTGAGATGTCCAGTATATGTCCCAAAGCGTGAGACTCGCGCAGTATGCGTGAGAGTTGACAGGTATAAAAGACTATTTGACTACGCGGTCAGTCTACTACGAACTAATAGAGCCTGACAGCAATTTGCGCGTGTGAACTGGCCTGAAGCTTAAAATCGGCGTTGCCTCTCTAGTAGAGTCTTTCATGAGATCCATGACTAATTTTAGCATACCTTTTTTGCTCGATGAATTTTGCAAGATGGACCAATTTAGACAAAATATAGCTCTTATACACCCCCCAGATACGATGAAAAAGTCTTGTTTGAGGGCGTTTTTAAAATGGCCATCTGTGTATTTGAACCCTTATATCTCGGTAACCACTGATTGTTGTGACTTGGTTTTAATCAGAAGTTGTTCGCAACATGCATGTTCCTATTAGCTGTAATGAAAATGTCCCCAAAAATTACCGGAAATGCTATTTCTAGCACTTTGACCTTTGACCCTGGATTACCTTATCTCCGTAACTAGTGGTCGGATTGACTCGATGTTGATTGCAAAACGATCAGAACATACAAGTTTATATTTGCTTTAACGGGAACTATTTTCAAAGAAATATTGGAAATGTACTTTCTGACATTTGACGTTTTGTGTACTTTAAACCATTGTATTCTCTCTATATTATTGCTAATTAACCGTGATTTTCATATGCTAGGAAACCTAGCATTTACATTAAAGACTGAGCTTGATACAAATACGAAACTCCATCTTTATATTTCTCTTATTAGACCATTTTTTAATAAATTTTCTACAATTTATAATTCTGTGTTTCTCAATCAAATCGAATTGAGCGAGTTCAGTCCAAATGTAATGTATTTTATATTATAACAACGTTGGTAATCATACTTCTTTTTTACCACTTCACACTAGAAGGGGTCTGTTTGATGGTTTTTCTGTTTAAATGTTTTAATTCGTTTTTTATTTATTTGTCCTCTTTAGTCTTTATTTCGTTTATAAATTTGAAGACCAAATTTGTTTAAGACTGGCCTATGTTCTGTGCCATAAAGTCGAGTTATTCCTACCAAAAATGGTTTTATTTATAGACTTTCTCATCAGTATAATACTATATCCTACGTAATGATAACGTAATGATAACGTAATGATAACGTAATGATAACGCTATTAATATTTTGTAACAGTATTACAACTTAATCTATAAACAAAGTTTTTCGTTCAATATAATTTTGTTCTTTACTGATTGTTTTTATTTAAATACTTCAAAGTATTTATAGTGTAGATGTTTTTTATATTGTACCAGTACTGTATCAATTTTGTATTTTGAATTTTACTATGTATGTTTTATGGCCTGGTATCTTAAAACATCCTGTTATTTCCGATATTGATGTTGGATGTAAATAAATAAAATAAATAATCCCAATATTTCTTAATACGATTTTGTACATTCTTCAAAACATTTCCCAAAAACGCAGAGTGTTGTTCCCATTTATTACTTAGTTAATTACGATATATTAGAGCAAGTAAGGCAAGTGAAAACTGACTAGCCATTAAGTCCAGAGATGAGTATTTCGGAATATATTATTATTTTTATTTTTTTTTCTTGAGAAAAATTTTTCGAAAACTTTTTAATACGAATCAGGTGAACGTCATCATACATGTGCATAAGCATTCTTGATGTAATTTTCCACAAACGCACCAGGCCTGAAGATTGATTCCTAATTAAGTAGTAATTAGCTAATCAAGATGTAATTCATTTTTTGCCAGATTTCAAGAAATCACTTCAATTGTAATCGCTACAGCTGTCATCGAGGACAGTTATCCGCATCATCAAAACAATGAACCGTATACTCTCGAAATATTGCATCTGGTTTCAAATTATTTTTGGAATTTTCTTTCAAGTTAAACCATAAAAAGTAGGCTTTAGTTTTTTGCTAGTTTTCGGTTACTAGCATCGGTACGGTTACTAGCATCGGTAACCTTGTTCACGCAAGTGACGTGTAGATCTAGCGTCGAAATTAGCTAAAAGCGAAAAGCTGAAAGAAATGGTTGCGCTAAACACCGAGACACGAACCGTGACGACGCTAGATCTACACGTCACTTGCGTGAACAAGGTTACCGAAGCTAGTAACCGAAACGTAGCAAAAAGTAAGTCTACTTTTTATGGTTTAACTTGAAAGAAAATTCCAAATTAGTATACAGTATATCTATCTATATATCCATCCATCCATTTGTCTTAACTATAACAATACACATTTAAATGTTTCATTGGATATATTATTAAATCCAGTCGACGAAATTGTTTTGTTTGTCTAATTGTTTTTTTTTTCATGATGATGTGGAAATGATGGATTGGTGGAGAGATTTTAAGAATAATAAAATCTGAGGTATGTCAACAAAATGAGTCTCATCGTAGGTGAGATTATAAAACGTAGGTTTGTTTTAATTATAAGTACAATGGTACTTGCATTTCATTTACCGTACTTATTATATTTGATGTAAGGAATATTTCCTTTATGCAGATTTTCTGATATTGG
This sequence comes from Nesometra sesokonis, assembly GCA_025631205.1. Taxonomy (NCBI): domain Eukaryota; kingdom Metazoa; phylum Echinodermata; class Crinoidea; order Comatulida; family Antedonidae; genus Nesometra; species Nesometra sesokonis. The sequence goes on along the minus strand of JAOTQE010061281.1, from coordinate 11,838 downwards.
TAGTGTTTATGGGCAATTTTCTCAACTAATGCCATACACTAAAACCTTTTTATGTTTATGTTTATTGAAATCCACCAATAAGTATTTTTATTTTCTGGCCCAACCACGAAATTTATTTTTGGTGAGACATAGGCCTACCCTCGAGTTTTGAACCCCGAAACAACACAAAATTGTCCTGAGTTAAAATAAAATCCAGGATTTTCACGCCTTTCCAAAATTCACCCAGGCATATATTTGTACAAAAATTACTGATATTACCAGACTGTACGGTAAATCATTGTGTATTTATTCCAATTGTTCACAATTAGGCTAAACTTACTCCACGCTACCTCGATGTAGGCCTACCTTATATAATTACTTTTTATTGTGTTTTACTGTTGTGCATTTGAATTTAAATTAAGTAAAAACCAGGGTAGTTTATATCGTGTCAAGTACCTTTTTTAATATACTTATGTAATCGTTGGAATTGAGATTACGATTATATCTATGGATGTGAATAAGTGTAATGAAATTGTATTCCTAGTTTCAATAGTTAATGAGAAAAATTATACATTTAATGAGCCTTTTGTTCTGCAATACAACCAGAAACAGTTACTTAGAAATGTAGGCCCATTCTTACTTGGACGTTGCAAGGACATAACATTTAATTTTGAAAATGATATGATTATCTTGAAGAAAATTATAATTTATTACATTAAGTAAGCACGCACTTACTAAAACTAATTTAGAATAATTTTGACCATCTACCAGTAGCCATTTCCCCGAAGGTGACCGCATACGTTTAAATAGGAAAGTGGTTATTCACACGTCTGTGGGATGGATTGCTATTACCGACAGAAAATACGGTACCGGTAGTTATAATACGTGTCTGCCAGGTGAATAATTGAAAATATTATTTACAAAAATAACCGCCGCCAACAAACTTGTTCCTATTTTAGATGTTTGAATACAGTAGACTTTTCGTTGTTATTTCAGTTTTTAAGTTTTGCCGGGTTATTTTAGTAGGAATGAGTACAATAACTTTGGAAACGGTGTAGATTAGGGTATCGTCCAGAAAATTTACGGTATCACGATTGAGTTGGATACAGAACCCGAGTATCATTGTCATCACGAAACATTTTTTTTAAATAACGGCAACATATCTGCATGGCGGCTGCCGCACTGGTTCCGTCGTCTCTGGTCATGTGCCATATAGTATCGGTTCCGTCCATAGATTTATTATTTACGGCTAGATGGTGAACTTAACACTGTAGAATTACAGGCCCATGTAGGCGCCTACTATTTTGTTTTCGTTAGGCTACGTCAAAAACATGCAAGTTAAATAATAATAACTGTTTTACAATTATTGTATTTTAAACATCCTTTTGTTATACAAATTATTTACATATGTCAAACATATTTTATGTTGTGCATGTCTTTAGATTTGGATTAAATTTACTTTCATCTATTGTTAAATTTGAAACTTCTATAAAAGATTTCGCGTGCGCAATTTCTACATAGCAACAGCATTATGACGTAACACGATTTGATTGATTGAATTCCTGAATAGTAGTCGTTTACATGGAACTGAACTTTGGACTATGTATTGTGTAGAACTTCACCATCTAGCCGTAAATAATTAATCTATGGTTCCGTCGCATGTGTTCATTAGGGGAGTTTTGCAACTTTATGAAATACGAAAACGAATACGTCATAACTTATCATTTTAATTGAACACCTTGGATATATGTCATAGTTGATCGCTATTTTGAAATGATCATCAAGTATTCATAGGAAGGAAATTGAATATATTTGTAATCATTTAGCACAGTTAACAAATGTAAGACTGACGTATACTTTTTTGTTATCGTATCTCGTAATGTTGCGAAACCTCACTATTACGTCATGTTTAGACACAATTATATTGCGCCAATACAAACTAAATCATCAAAGGTTCAGAGTGGAATAGATGTTGCACATTCAATAACCTTCTCCCCTAAGGTTCACGTCATGTCCCTGGTCTGATGAAGCTACATTAGTGAACATCCTTCTGTCTAGACATGGGTCGTGCATGAACCAGTACACCGGGGTAGTGCACATGAGCCGTTTGTGCACACCGGACCTACGGTTTATAATAATTATCCGAGAAGACTTGTTCCACCACCAGAACCAAGGTGCGAGCGGGCCTTGAACCCGTGCTGTTGTTTACGCTATGGTTCACGGTTCCCCTGCTTTAACCGCACAGCCATACAACTCGACGCAACGTTTCCGGAACCACCGCAAGGTGGCGGTAGCACACGACGGACGCTTTGATGGAACACTTCATTTACTTTTGTAAGGGAATACCAGGGAATGGTGTGAGATGGACCAGATATCTATGATGTAGTCACAATTTTGACATTGTATCGTATGGATTCAAATGCCTTAGAATGGTTGCAAACGGGTTAGAAACGCTGGAAAATATACGAAAGAGCATAGAATTTGACCAAAAATTGGATTTTAAGTTGACACATTTTATATACCCGTGACGTCACGAAGAAAGTGTTCTTATATCTTCGGAAACATTCGGAAACGAAACGCCACCAATCGATGATGATCGAATCATGAAGGATGGGTAAATGAAAAATGTGATCTTTTCCCCTCATACTGATACAAAATTTCACGGATATGGAGTAATAATGTACATTTTAAAATCTAGTTATTGTTTGCCCTTAAAAAATCTCTACACAGAGTGTAAATTTAAAATCGTGCACTTGACCATGCGAAATATTTTAGTGAAAAGGAATGACGTGTTTTGAAACTCGTGGTATTGTAAATTCATGAAAGTCCTCTAATCGCGACAACCATCTCGTTTTGTACAAAACTATTGATTTGTATGCTGACGAAATAAGCCTCAATTTGTTTTTTTTTTATAACAAGCCTAACATACTAGGTCCACATTCAGTTGCTCACAAAAGTATACTCCACTGGCTGTTCTAGTGCGACGATCGGAACACTATTTATGGACCCGTACCAATTCGGCAGTATGTGTACATCATGGAAAGGTTTATTTCTGAAACGGCATGTATCCAACGCAGACTCCAACAACACAACACTTGTCATGGTTCGAACTTTAGAACAATCCCCAACTTCGGCATTGTGTGCATTATGCCATGTACCGATTTCCAAGAAATGGTGACCATCAGGCAAACATCAACGCCAGGAAGAGCTTTGCACATCAATGGCACACGCTCAATGCTTAAGATCCCATTCCAAACACTCGCATAATCTACATGAATGGCTTAATTGCCGTCAACCATATATGCGTCAATGTTACCCATGACCTCAGTTGGGAGAACTTTAGACACCTTTACACATAAACATCTCTAGTCAATGGATTACAGCAAAAATCCCAGCATTCACTTCCAACATAAAAAATAAGTAGGTGAGAGGATGTATTCCCTGTATGGGCAATTCATCCTCTCACCACCCGATTTTTTTACAACAGTCAGTTTTCTAAACACAAGAACATAACACACAATTATGTGCAACATTACAACGGTCCAAGACACGTAAAGGTAAAATCCTGCATACCATTTAAGCACTTCCTCTCAAGAATGCCATGTAAATATTTATCCACCACAATATGTGCATCAAATAAGCACTATTTTAACACGACAAAACCCCAAAGGGCTCTTGGAATTTATTTCGATTTTTCATTATTAATGAGATACCCACGCATAACAAGATTTACACATGTGTATACCCATCATGACCCCCCCCCCCCCCCCCCGAAAAAAAATATGCATAATCGTAATAATCAAAATATTTTTCACGGTTCCATATCTATTTATATATGTTTAGTTTTTACATTATAATGTGTTTAACATTTCAGTGCATTAGTAAAGGGAAATTCCTTCCAAATTATGACCCCAAAAATTGTAAAATAATAAACAGGGTTGGTTACTTGTATACATCTTTGATTTATTCTGAAATAGAAACAGGTAAGAGTTATTAAACTCTTTTATGCTAGGTCTAAGCGATTTCTTTGTATTTTTGCTAGTACTGTTTGTATCCGCGAGCATACACAGGCTATTCTCTCCACAGTAAGTGCCGTAGCTCCACTTTGGTTAGAAACTGTTTACAAAACCAAAGCAAATACACATTCAGTTGCTTTATGTATTTTCTGATACACACACAAAAATAAATTTTGCTGTCAGTTTGCATTTTTTAATGTTTGGAAGTAATAAATTGATATAAATATGGCAGATCAGTTTAATATTTATAAATTTCAATACAAGTATAATCAAATTTAGGATGTTATAATTGTTTTGGGCTTTGGAATAAATGAGCCTTTAAGTGTTTTAATTTTAAAGATAGTCTATGCAGCTTAAACGTGTTTAGAATGTAAACAAGCTAAACAATTTTAGAAAACGCGTCTAAAAATTGTGAAGCTTTGAGTTTTAACGTGGAGTCTTGTATTTCGATTTTAAATATTGTTTTTATCGTGTATTAATGTTGGACTGAAATTCCCTCGTATCGAAGTTACACAACAGGCCACGTGGATCGAAAGTACAAGAACAAGGCCTTGTTTTTAACTATCGATTTCCTAAGTGTTTCCTTTTCATTTCTTAGATCTCCAGAGTGAATCTCTTCTATATTAGGATAATTTCCTATTATAAGGAAATACAAAGCAGGTGATATTGTACCGAATGCCAATGTCCCTGATTATTATCTATTGGACGTATTGTTTATTGTATTAAGTTATTAACAATAACGATTATTCGATCTTCATTTAAATTGTCACTACTGAGATAGACGATTTTCTATAGTAGTTTCAGATTATTACATATAGTTTGATATAGGCCTAGTTATAAACGTGTTTGTAATAAATAGGCTACTATGTATAGTTGTCTAAGGGTTCAGTATGCGTACCAGCATCTCTCTACGTCACCCTTTCTTTCAGTCTGCCTACATTTCGTTTAATATGGAATTTTTTCAAGTTATAGTCCAATTGGTTTGCAATTTAGCAAGAAGTTATTTTTAGTTTCTTATCGTAAGGGGAGTGAAAATCTACTCTTTGTGGAATGACCTGAGGGACCACTCCAATCAGAAATAAGAGTGAATTTGGAGTGCTGATGAATTCACTCTTTTAAGAGTTGTCCCTAAGGGTACTCTCACTCTTTTAAATTCACTCAAAAAGAGTGAAATTTCACTATTTTACATTAAAAGAATATTGTGTGTTGATCATCTCACTCGTAAGTTGATCAGTCGATTGGTAGGTTTGAAGATCGCTTTGTTGGATAATCAACGCATCTTATTAAAACTGGTCTTGTTATACAATGAGTTTGTATAGATACAAAATGTCAATTTTAACCGTTAATAATCAAAATTCAAATTTTTTGTATTCATCGTGCAAATTAAACAAAAATAACATCGCATCATACTAAGAGACAAAGACTGTACGCGTGTGTACAGCAGAAAAAAGTACACAGAGACGCGGGGATCTATGTAGGCTATTTTGTTTCCCGCTCACGTTTTGCGTCTCTTTAAGTGTAGCAGTCTGTTATGTATTATCGAAAATCGCCATAAGACATAACTATATTCCTCTAACCTTAGGTTCTTTGACAGGAACTTTTTTACAGCTCGATAACAAATTCAGTAGTGTTAAACATTTAAAAAATTATATTGACGATTATTTATACAGTGACATTATTATGAAGTTTGCTGTAACATTTATTAGGCTTCACGATAGCAAAAGATGTTCCTTGTTTCCGCAGTGGCTTCTGCTGCTTCTGTCACTGCTGATGCCGCTGATGTTGTTGTAAACCAAAGTTTTTATCACGACTAAATTGTTTATAAGTCTGATTGGTTTCAAAATTTGCAGACTGCAGAAATATACCACGAATAAGAAAACTTATTATTTTGTAAGTTGGCTTTTTCCATTCTGTTATTCCTATATTTTGAAATGAAATTTTATTCCTTCAGTTGTGTTTTGTTTTGCTGCTTTTTTATGTAAAAGCTGTGGGGTTTCATTGTAAAAATATTCTACAAGTTAGGTCCATATATATGCTGAGACTACTATAGAAAGAGATTGGAATCGCTGTGTACTTCCCTTTGTTTCTTATATCAGCACTCCGCTGCTTATTGTTATTGTTCAGAGTAAGGAAGTGACACAACTACTGTAGCCCACTGCATTAACTCAAAAAGAATGGAAATGTGCTGATATAACTTCAATCCCAAAGGTTAACCCCCCAAAATGTATCGAGTCCGATCTCAGACCCATTTCTCTGACTTCTGTTACCAGTAAATTGGCTGAAAATATAATTGGTGAAATGCTCTTTGATAAGATCCGTGATCAAATTGACTTAAATCAATATGGGTGTACAACGACACTGTCAACTATTGATGCCCTTGTTTCGCTAATGGCAAATTGGTATGCAGCAGCAGAAAGTAGTGATGAAACTAGAGTTTTGTTTTTGGACTATAAAAAGGCTTTTGACCTGGTGGATCACAATGTTTTGATTACAAAACTAAAAACTCTTGGTGATAGTGACATTCTTAGTAATTGTATTTTTAAGTCTACGTACTCAAATAGTGAGGGTTGTGAGTCAGGTATCCAGCTGGCCCATACTGTGAAATATATGGATGACACAACTGTGTCGGAAAGAGTGACCAAAAATAAAAGGAGTGATTTCCAGGATATATGTAATAAAATTTGTTCATGGACAAATTTCAATAAAATGAAAATGAGAAAAAAACACAGGAAATGATAATTAGTTTTAAATATAATAAATATGATCCCCCTACCCTGAAATAAATAATACTGATGTTGCACGTGTATCTCAAGCCAAATTATTAGAAATTGTAGTTCAGAATAATCTTAAATGGGATGGTCAAGTAAACTCCATTGTCTTAAAATATAACACCAGAATTTATTTTTTGAAACAGCTGCGCAGAAGTGGTCTTAACATAGATGTATTACGACATTTTTACTGTAGTGTGATTCGCTCGGTAGTAGAATATGCTTGTCCCCTATGGTACTTGGGTCTGACCCAAAAGCAACAGAATATTATTGAAAGAATCTAACGCAGAGCAGTAGGAACTATCATTCCTGGGTTATCTTATGACCAAGATTTAAATACTTTAAATCTACCTCACCTCTCAGATCGCCTAATTGATTATTGTAAGCGATATTATCTAAAAATAAAGAAGAGTGATCACCGATTAAGCAATTTACTTACGCCTGCTCCAACTCACCAGTATTAACTAAGAAACACATTAGCTTATTCATTACCTAGAATTAAAAAAAGAGATCCGAAAAATCCATACTCAATTATGGGGCATATAACTATTGGTAGTTTGTTTATCGCTGGTCACTCTACTTTCTGTTATTGAATATGATGTTTTTGTTAATGTATAATCTATGTCACATACGTAACATCCAATTGGGTGCAATAAAGATGATTTGATTTGATTTGATTTATTCCAAAATCGAATGGTAAACTCCATAAAAATCACACACATTTTGTCCCAAATTATACCTTTACTGTGCACCATTTAAAATCAGTTTTATTTAACACTTTAACTGTTCAAAATTGTAAATCATTACGTGTAGTTTTTATGGGTCAACAAAGTGTGTGATTTATTTTTGCTTTTGTCAAAGAGGCACATTTTAAGGTAGAATTTGGTGCAAAATCTGTGAGATTTTTTTTTTGTATTTTATCACTTGACTTTGGAATACCTTGTAGCTGAGTTTATGCAGTACAATACAGTGGTTGTCACTGTTAGAATAAATTGTAAAGTAGTTATGCAACTTCTAATTGTGACCACATTTAATAACAATGGCCAGCTGACTGCTGATATCACAGGATATTAGAAACAATGGGAAATACTCAAGGTTTCCAATCTTTTTCTATAGTAGTTTCAGTTTGACAGAAAAAGCAATATGTTTACCATAATGAATATCATGCATATTTAAAATATTGACCATTTCCGGTATTATAGTTGATTACCCCGACCCGCAGAATGTTATCACTCTTTCAGTCTTTTTTTGGAAATTTACACAAGATATCCAAGGTAGTTTTAAACGTATTAATGGTTAGAGGTACACCATTTTAATGCAGTAAATATAGTACACAGTGTTTGTTTTTTTAATTTATAAAGATAAAGTTTTTGATTTATAAAATAAAAACGTTTCAGTATGTCGCTAATAGTAGAATAACACAAGTAAAAAATTTGATTCGTGTAAAAATGGTTTTGGTAAGTTTTTGATTGGGGAACATTAGGAAATTAATTTTTACTCAAAGTATATAAAGACTGATAATAATGTATACAGAGTGGAAGCTATGCTTTTACAGGATAACGTAAAAGAGGTATTTCACAGTAAATTATTTTTCGAGCATTTAAAAATGCCAGTTTCTGTAGCGTGAGGCGGATGAGAGTATCATACTCCCCTTGGATCGTGACGCTAGTATATCGCAGGTTACTTCCCAGTAATTTTGCCGATACCCATCACACAGGTGAGTAGACTGAAGCAATGTGAGTAAAGTGTGCTGCTCATGTGCAAAAGGAACTGGCATGTGCGTCTCGAACCCCCAATCTCTCGATTGAGATTCTGAAGCCCAAAGCTTTTATTTATTCTCTCAACAAATAACAAGGTTATGGCCTTCCATTAACAGTATCACGCGCAGTTATGATAAGATAAAATATTGTTACTTGAAAAAATCTAAAAATTACTTTTAAAATAATTTGCTAACGATTAAGGAAGGCATTAGGTATTAACTTAATTATATAAAAATATAAACAATATTCACCATTAATTTACCCATAAAATAACAAAAAACCCTTCAACTTACTGGCAGTCTCTTATCAAGGTATTTGTTCCCTAGCATTTAGCTCCAAAGTAAACATGTTATAAAAATATCAATTTATTGTATTCTCAACTTCATATATCTTGCGATTTGAGGTGGTTAATTTCAACGTTCAGTTTCTGGGATTTGTCATTTTTCATGTAAATATGACGTCCTGAGAATAGGGAGTTTTGCTACTTTGCGATAACTAAATCGGACACGTTACACATTCATTTTTTTTTGTAAGTTAATGAATTAAAATATTGGAAATTTTCTACCTACGAACACTTATGAATATTTGGTGCTGTCGTAAAATACTGATCGACTATGATAGATATTAAATATTAAATTCAAATGTTAAAACGGACCCGTTTCCGCTATTGTATTTCGTGGAGTTGCGAAACCTTCTAACGGTATCTTTTCTTAGATCTACATCTAGTTCAACCATTTTATCTGTACCCTCTTCTCGTAAAAAGTCGTATGGTGATAGAGCATTTTTTGTTGCTACCCCGAAGGTGTTGAATGGCCTTCCTTCCACTGTCCGCGAGTCTGTTTCTCTCGATATTTTTAAGAAACTGTTGAAAATACATCTTTTTAGTTTATTTTAAGTTTAAAAAAAATATTTAAGAAACAGTCATTATAACTTATTTTCCAGTGCTCGAGCGCATAGAGACAGTAGTATTATGCGCTATAAAAGTCCCACATACAGTATTATTTATTATTATTTACACAACTTACTTGTCATACGTATTATCGTGAGGATAACTAATAAATTGCCGAATGTTCCAAATAAAATAAGTATTACGGCAACGGTAACCAATACTGACTGAACGGCAGCCGTGAATTCTGGTTCAGCCGTAGGCTCCGGCTCAGAGGAAGGTTGCAGCGGTTCTGGTTCCGGTTCGGCCATTCTTCACTATTTCGACCTCGACCCCTTTGTGAGCTCTGAAACGCAAAAAGAAAACACGAATTATGTATACAATATACTGCCGTGAATTGAAAAAAGACGTTATATCCACTTTATGAAATTATGAGGTTTTTGGTTCTAGGACATCGCATTGATGTAAACATTATACATCACTTGACCTAACTCCTACATCATTAAAATATACTATATTTTGCCACCCTTTTTATATTTCTAATGAAGATAAAAATACGTAATTATAGTTAATTTTGTAATTTTAAAGTAAAATAGAAGCCTGTACATCTAGGTTAAATAAATTAGAGGTTCTATTAAGTACATTTATTTCTATTCTTCCTAGACTTTAGGCAGCATATATCCCAGCCCAAAAATTCACATTGAAAGTTTTCTAGTATATTTTTTTAATTATATGTTTAGCATGTTTATCAAAAAAATAATAGAATTAATTTCCAATACAAAAGGCTGACGGCAAACGCGTTGCTCAATATCTAAAAACTAGGATTTTGGATATCACGCCTTCTTCCAATTTTGGGCAGTATAGGTCTATATAACTTCATTACCACGATCCGTAGCCATAAAATGTAGACCTATCTTTGTGTTGCACAAGCATGAGAGACCCAAAATCTCTAAAATTGTGGTCGCCACTTTTGTTTATTACAGTGAAAAAAACCAAAATAAAACCATATGTATGAAAATTGTGAATGAAGCTGATATGGAAATTAGTACAGAATAAATTGAGTAAGACGTTGCCTCGCTTATGAAGTCGAGAAAGAGAATAAAATGGTAGATCATGAGATTGTTCAATAAGGCAAAATGTGATTATCTACACTTAATCGTTGAAGGCTCATATACACTCACAAACTCATCCCGGCGATTGTAAGAAATGCACGAAGTTATCGCAAAATATAAATTATATGAATAAAAGCAAATCCCAAGTTTCCACAAAAGGTTGTGCTTGAGCAACATGAATTAAGCCTCATCATCTATTTTTGGACATACCACCTATTCTCCGTGATAAAGTGCCTGTACATCAACCAGGAAGCTCCAGTCGTAACTGAAATTGGGCTGACAGCACTGGATTCCAATTGGAAAGGAGTACAACAAGGGTGAATTTTTTATTTTTTTATTTTTTTTCTTTATTGGGATTACACTGTCAGTGACGCAGCACTGGTATCAATAGTGGATCACATCTACAAAAAACAAAAGTAAAAACAAGAAAGCACATTACATAAGAAATTACTGTAATTTAACTACAACACAACAACAAAATATAAGCGTACATACAAACTTATACAAGGATTACATAACAAAAGCTTGTAAATTGTAAGAAAGTGATAGGTTTCGAACCTGGTTTCCTTAGTTCAATAAGCACTTTATATTCGCGTTGCGCCACAAGTATAGTATCTGAGACTACCATACAATGAGATTGGAATCACTGTGTATTTTTCTTTGTTTCTGTTAGGATTTATTCCAAAATCGAATGGTAAGATATAAAAAAAATGTCGATAAATTTTGCTGTAGTATACCCTTACTATGCACGTTAGCATTTTAAAATCTGCTTTATTTAACAGTTTAACTATTCAGAATTGAAAATCATTAGATGTATTTTTAGTGGTAACCAAAATTGGTGATTTATTATCGCTATCGTTAGATAAATTAAAGTAGAATTTGTTGCAAAATCTATAACATTTTTTCACTGTTGGAATAAATTGTAACAGAGCATGTGCAGTATCCTAAAGTAGTTATTTAACTTTTCAGTGTGACTTGCATAACAATGGCTAGCTGACTGCTGATATCACATGATGTTAGAAACAAAGGGAAATACACAGGTTTTCCAATCTCTTTCTATTCTCAGAAATTATAACCGAACTTGTTCAACATGTACTGTGGGTTTATCACGAGAGAAGCCAATACAATTAATTACAAAACTTTTTAATTACTGTTTGTCTCACGGTGTAATGCCAACAATGTGGAAAATGGCAAATATTACTCCAATCCACAGAAAGGATAGCAAATCATTTGTTGAAATTTATCGTCCAATTTCTATTATATCTAACTTGGCAAAAATATTTGAAAAAGCCGTTTTTGATGTTGTCTATGATTACT
>JAOTQE010061270.1:0-10637 GCA_025631205.1 Nesometra sesokonis | reverse complement strand
TATATACTGCAATTGTACAATATACTATACTATATACTGCAATTGTACAATATACTATACTATATACTGCAATTGTACAATATACTATACTATATACTGCAATTGTATATTAAAGTATAATTTAATACAATCCTGAAGACGACTAAAAGATTAAAAAAAATTATCAACACAAATACTGTACTTTCATTTTCAGCAAAATATTAATTATTTGAATGGCACTGAAGCTTGGTTTTGGTAACATGCTTACTTCCAATCTCAAGGTCCTAGGTTCAAACCTGGCATGGTTTTTTCCCACGACCACACCAGCACCAATCCCTAAGCCTCAGAATGAGACTAGGCTTACAAAGCATTACGCAGATCTCATCTTTGCAAGTAGCGAGAAAACTTGCTGTTAAGCCAGGCACTCACTGTGTCGTGCAACTAAACCGTCACTCCTTCCCTGTGTGTGTGGTTGCCAGACGCAATGACAGTCTTCTACTCGTCGGCCGACAAGTTTTAGTGGTTCAACAGTGAAATCACCAAAAGAAAACTGTCGACTGACGAGTAGAAGACTGTCATCGCGTCTGGTAACCATAAACACAGTGAGCAACGGTTTAGTCGTGCGACCATTGTACGACCGTCCCACGACGCAGTGAGTGCCCGGCTTTAGACACAAAACAAAACTAAATTGAAAAACATGAATCAGAATGTGAAACAATAATGATAGAACGTCTGCTAACAATTCAAAAATGAAATTTTATTTTTATGATATTTCAAATCCCAACTTTCAGTATTAGAGTCTTTGCAAAACAAGGCATAAACTTGTCTTATCATAATGACTTCTATGTATGCATGCATAAAATGTATGCTTTTTTACTAAATGGTTGCTGAATCTATTAATGTTTGTCTTTAGGTAATAAAGAGGCGATTTACATTACACAATGTGTTACAACCATCGACCTTTAGTATCCTATTCATTCATGTAACATCTGCTGTTTCTGTTTAAGCAATATCCGTAAAATTGTATTTAATAATTCAATTGTTAACATTTTAGGTTATATTTTTTCAAACCATTTTTTTGAAAAGAATTATGCTTTTTACTAAAATTTTAATCATATTTTGATATAATTTTATTTATTAAATTTAAATGACTTTGAGTTAGTCGTACTGTAATATCAATTATCATGTTTCTAAAAGACCGCCCACACTAGACCATCTGTGACCCCATTGTAATGTTGTATTGGAGTTGTTCGTTATTTGATGATTGTCATTAACAATGTACTTGTCGTTTAATGAGATGAAAGAACATTTTCTGTCTATGTAAATTTAAATTAAAATAAACTAACATATTGAAATAGTACAAATGTTTAAATTTAAAGTACTCCGAAAAAAATATATTTTAAAAGTCAAAATAGCGGACTCGGCCTATTTTCACATTGCCTACACTTTACTATAATAAAATTAACTTGATTCATAATAAATTGAGATAATGGGCTGTCGTAAATGTGAGGGCTCACCACAAAATGAGTCTCATGGTAGGAAATTCCAAAATTGAGTTATTAGTAGATTGTAATAGAGCACAGTACAAGCTGTAATCTACACTTTGAATGATATTCATCAGATAAGTAGATCCAAAGATATGAGCATTTGAAGTTTCCATGTACAGAAACACAGTTTTGAAGAAATCACAATAAAGTAGTAAAAAAATAAAGAAGATTTTAGAAATATGCATTAAAGACACTTTCTTGCATGAAAACTGACCTAAAAAGCATATTATAATAAAATATAAGTACCATAGTCCTCATAATTGATTAAACCTAATTTTTAATATCACCTACAATGCGACTCATTTTGTGGTGAGACCTCACAAATGTTTAGAATCACACATGTTCAGAAGAAATGAAAAATAAGAAAGTATAATGCATTGGAATTATTTTGTTGCTGTTCATCATCAGGAAGAATTAATGTTGAATACATGATGACAAGATGACGCTTGTTTTAGTAATGAATTATCTATCTGAGACTATAAACCTCTTGATTCTCATCAAATACTGTACAAGTTTTATTAAATAATTGCTCCAGTGAACTCAGTTTAAAATTAAATTAATAGGTAGTTGTAATTCTCTAAGAGGATACTTAAAATTGAATAGTGTACATAAATTGAATGTAACACTTTATAAATTTTTGTGAACTTAGCAAATATTATTGAAATAAAATGAAAATATCTGCTTTTAATAGCTGAATAGACATTTAGGATAAAATAAAATTTTGTAAAAAAAATTTGAAACAAAATGAAAGTATGCAGCATGATATCTAAAAAGCAAGTTGAAGTAGCGTAACCAAATCTGCTTTATGTAAGAAATTCTCATTAATATTAGAATCTATAAGATCAGTTGATTTTAAATCTTGCAAGGAATGCACAATATAATCTACGTATTGGCTCATATACTTAACTTTTACTGTGCTATCCATTTGCGTATATTTATTTCTACTTAAATAAAATCTCTGTGATATTTATGGAATGTAATCTGTTTTGACAATGGTTAAATATTTAACTGAGTACTTAATCAGCAAAACATGTATATAAGTTTGAAATTTATGTTAATAAAGCAAGTTATTAAACTGCTTTTTCTAAAAAAAAACCACATTTTATGTTAAACCAGATATTAAAGTATTCAATCAGGGCTCGAATTTAACCAAAGCACCAAGGCCATTTTCCTCCGGTGCCCTCCCAATTGGCCTCAGTGCCTTAAAAAATTGAAAATCATTAAGGCCATTTTGGCCTTGGTGTCCCTTATTCTCAGTAATACATGAAGATACAATTTGTACAAAATGGCCTCTGGTGCCCTGTTTATGGTATTTGTACACTTCAAAATCAGCCAAAAATGTCCTTGCCCCTATACAGCCCAAATTCTAGGCCTGGTTCAAAATCATGAAACCAATGAGGACATAGGTAAACTTTGCTCCCTGTGTAACGATCATGGATTTTCCCAACAGTGGTGCTTCCGGCTATACTTTAGATAATAGGACAGCAAGTGGAAATTGAAATGCAAGGCCTGTTTTTTTTTTAGTTTTCAAAGGTGTCCCAAAAAGTACAGTGAAAGTACAGGCCTCAAATTTGGGCTTTATAGAGGCAATACCATTTTGGCCTTATTTTGAAGGCTACAACTAGCATAAACAGGGCATCAGAGGCCATTTTATGCAAACTGTATTTCCATGTATTACTGAGAATAAGGGGCACCAAGGCCAGGCCTTGGTGTCTTGGTTAAATTCAAGCCCTGCAAGTAAAATAGAACATTATGAAAGACATTCTTTGGTGTTGAATCTGTCAACTCAGATGACAAATAAGAAAGTATAATACATACAGTATTTCAAGTAATTAGATGCATGCCATCATGACAGGATTCAATATTTCGACATAAATTATGTCATCATAAGGAATTCCTATTGATGACATACTGTAGGTTTTTTTTGTAAAAATATTGAATCCTGTCACAATGGGGTGTATCTCATTGCTTGGAGTATGTATTATACTTCCTTACTGAAATCACAAGTTTTTTCAGAAATTATAATTTCATTTTCTGTGCATCTGTTAAAGACAACATTTGAATGGACCTTAAAAAGTTATCATTCAAGTGATATCTGATTTATGGTACTATAACTTTTATTATGACAATATATTTTGCTTTCGAAATCAGAATTTGAACTAAATCCAATTGTTATACAATCCGAAAGTCTACTAATCAACTTCAAGAAAGTATAATGCATACTCCAAGCAATGAGATACACGCCATCGTGACAGGATTCAATATTTTAACATAAATTTTGTCATCATTCCTGATGATGACATAAATTATGTCGAAATATTGAATCCTGTCATGATGGCGTGTATCTCATTGCTTGGAGTATGCATTATACTTTCTTAATTGTTATACAAAGTTATGAACTTCTACCCCTAACATTATCTTTCAACAATCACCATTGTTCACACAGTGTTAACAAATATTTAATAATAAAACACTTATAAATTAATGGTGGACCTATTTATGTATTTCCACATCCTCAATATCAAAGAGCTTCATACAATTTCAAGTGCGTTATGATGACATAGTCGTGGTAACGACCTAATATTTGTATCCCCAAGGTATAGGTGGGCGATTACGTTGATACCATATGGAAACGAATGTCATCATATTCTAATATGATTTCTTGCACAGTGAGTTTCTGTGTTTATTGGCTTATGCATAAACAGCAGTTATTTTAAGGGGAATTATCATGGTTTATAATTTGTATATTATTAATCTGTGTTTATTACATTTCTGATATACTTAGTGTAGTTTCATAATTGTTATGTTTAATATGTTGCTACTACATTGTTATAGTTTAATATGCTTCTCTATCAATAACCGAAATAGGGAAATATAACAACATAAACATTAAAATACTGTTTATCATAAAATTAATTTTTTTCTACAGAGATTTATTTTCATAACATCTGTTCTAATTATGCTAAAAACTATAAAAAATGAATTAATAATGTTTCATACTCTAATGTTTTATAATTTTTACTTTTGAATCACTGTAAGCCTAAAAAATCTCCGTTTTCCAAGTACAGCATTGTGGAAAGCTTGGGTCATTCAGAGGGAAATCTCTTTCTTTTTTTAGACACATGTTACTGTATTTTTAATAACTTTACCTTTTGTATTTAATATAGTTACATTTTGAAATAAATTATGTATTTTCTCTAGTTTTGAAGATAACTTTATATATTTTTTACGATTTCAAGACAATTTTATGTATTTAGCCAAAAAAATTGGAAAATTTATGAAGATTAAAAAAAGACCTTGATTTTCAAGTTTTTGGGTTGGTCGGGCTTAGGCAACTCAAAGATTTTTTAGGCTTAATTTATTAAGACATTCCAACCCCTCCCAATTTGTTTGGGAGTGTCCCAAGATTCCATGCTACCTCCCGGTATTCCGAATTTGATATCTTCCAAATCATGTGTTTATAAGCTATAAATGTATTCTTTATGGACAGTTTATGGCTGCATCTTGAGGATGTTATGATCTATATAATGAAAACAATCAATTCTGGAAACTAGCTACTGATTTTTAAATAATTTTCTTACGTCAACTGTGCATCAAATAGCTACAATCAGTGCCCATAAAATGTGTTTTAAAAATCGATAAAAATTATGGAAGATCGTCTGTGCATAAGAGGGCAGGCTTCTGTGATTACCAACCAGAGTGCTGCCCCTACTGTAGACCCTGGTGGGGGCTATGTGGCCTGAACCAAAGGGATAAATTCTAGAGGAAAACCTCCCGAATTTTATAAATCTGGGGCTGTAATGGCGGTTTACTATATGACTTATTGTACACTGATAATCATTGGAAAACTACTACTGTAGTCCTATAGTAAAATTAAATAATTTTTCATAATCTATATTTACCACCTTTAAAAGTACAGTGTACTGTACTTTTAAAGTTTATATTTAAAAATATATCTAGTTCCAAAATTATGGTTACTAACTACTTAATGCTATTAGCATTGATACAAAACATTTGACTAATTACATTTTTTTTATTTATTTTATAGCACCACTACCAACCTATCTACCGCCACCAGTGTATGGAAATGGTAACAAATTACACGACCCAAACCACCACTATGAAGAATTACCAAGCCCTGCCATGGTTGAGACCATGATAGCTTCGAACAATGCCCACGTAAGACCACCGAGCAATGCCCCCACCGAAACATACGATGATGCACGTGACAGTGGATGTTCGCAGTTCTCGCAACCAGAAGCAGACCAACAAATGATGCAATTGGATCGACTCGATTCAGGTTTTTCAAGTTTTAGCGGCACGAGGGTACAGCTACCACTGACACCGCAACAGTTGAAACCGAGTGTGAAGCAAATGAACCCAAGGTATGTTAAATTAAAAAATTATATTTTACTTGTGGTATACCTATCTCCCTAGAAATAACACATGTCTGTTAAGAAGCAAGCATGATTTTCGAAAAAGATGTTTGGCTTTTGTTAAACTACTGTTAATAAATCTGAAACAATCAGACTATTTTCAATGACTTTGCCTTTGTAAAGTTTCTCTTCCAACATTGTCAAAAATCGAAGCTTACTGATCCCTGACTTCCGGACACATAACAAGATGGTCCCATAGTCCTTCCTCCAGGCTTGAGTTTAATCAAGCAACTAAGGCGGTGTTCAGATTATCAAATTTTCTTGGACAAAAAACTTCCATAAACCCATATATGGTAAAGACATGTCTATGTATGATCATGTTATGATGTCATTATGACCATATATAGGCATATCAAAATTTAAAAAAATTTGATAGTTTGGACTGAACTTAAGGTCAGTGTCATCGGTGTGCTTTCAATTAATGTCCCGTAAATGTTGACCATTATTGAGGCCAGTTTGGCTTTAGTTCCCCTTGTCGTGTACAGAACATGCTCTTTTCATTTTTACTTCACAATAAAATTTGGCATTTGTTCCCTGTATCTTATACAGAACATGCCCTTTTTACCTTCGCTTCACAATAAAATTTTACCTAAGTTCCCCTTATTTTTAATAATACATCTTGTACAGAACATTCCTTATTCACCTTTTCTTCACAATACAATTTGGCCTTAGTGCCCCTTATTCTTAATAATACATTTTGTACAGAAACATGCCTTTTTCACCTTTTCTTCACAGTACAATTTGGCGTTAGTGAATCTTATTCTTAGTAATACATCTTACGGAAGGTGCCCTTTTCACCTTTTCATATCAGAGGTGCCCTTCCCAATTAGGTCAGTACCGACCCGGCCCCTGCAACACCCACATTAGAGGCCTAGCTGGATGGTCATCCATGTCAATCAACCTGTAGCAGTAAATTACACTAGGAAGCACTATTGACCTGCATAATTTTGTCCTTCATATTCAGACATATTAAACATATACCACAGTCTGTGATACACCAAATCTTGAATACCATGCGTTTTTGCGCTTTTTTTGTTTCCTACACCCCAGGGTCAGTTCTTGTCTCTTGTAGGCTATGACCCAGTTAGGATTAATTAATTGTGGTCAAGGATGGTGGACTGGCTAAAGCGTTTCCTCAGGGGAAATGGGTATCCTCAGTACATGTTGCAGTGTTATTAAAAAAACTAGTAAATTTTGGTGAAAATATGGTAGTTTTAACCATCTTCAGAAAATCGATTATTTCTATAACTGATATTTAAAAATAACAGGATTCATAATTATTTCAAATCACATGATTTATAATTAAACCATTAAATATATTATATTATATTAAATATTTTTTTTATATTTTATATTTTAATAATTAAAATCTCTAATTTAATCTAAAAACACATGGTTCAATATCAGTCTGAAATGTATTTTATTCATGTATTTAATAATAATTATTTGTGACATTTATATAGCGCTTATTATTAAATATAGCAAGATTACTTATAAAAATAAATTATTTAAGTGTTTGGTCTTGGATTAAAATGATGATTTGATGATTGTCCACTAAATTACCTTATCATATTTAAAATTAGAAAGCTAGATGTTCTAACAATAATTTGGATTGATAAAGGTGAAATATTGAAGTATTTATATAGGATCTAAGTGATGATTTGATGATGGTCCGAGAAGTTACCTTACCATATTTAAAATTCAAAAACCATAATAATAATTTGGATTGATAAAAGATGAAATATTGAAGTATTTATATAGGATCTAAGTGATGGTTTGATGATGGTCCAAGAAGTTACCTTACCATATTTAAATCATAATAATAATAATTTGGATTGATAAAAGATGAAATATTAAAGTATTTATATAGGATCTAAGTGATGGTTCGATAATGGTCTGAGAAGTTACCACACCATATTTAAATCATAATAATAATTTGGATGAATAAAAGTGGGAAATATTAAAGTATTTATGTTCTTTGATTCTAAGTGATGGTTCGATGATCGTCCGAGACATTAGCTTATCATATTTAAATTTAAAAAATCTAGATATTTTAATAATAATTTGACTTGATTTAAGTAAGATATTAAGTATTTATTGGTTTACAGTAAGTGATGGTTCGATGATCATCCGAGACGTTAGCTTATCTTATTCAAATCTGAGCTATCATGACAGTGTGCTGACGCATCTAGCATGACTAAACTTTTAAGATGTTTAGTTAGTCATGATGACAAGTCTGCTTAGGTGTTTATTAAATAGGTCATTGAGTGTTTTTAGTATTTTGTTGATAATTTAATCAAATGCAGGTGATATTAAAACATCTGACAACTTTATTAGGCCCAAAAAATCTTTTTGTTTGCTCAAGGAAAGCATTTTGAGATTTTGGGTAAGTTGGTATATGGCCGTAACCATCTATGGGGAAACCAGGGCAGCTGCCCAGTAGTGTTTCTCAGAAAAAAAAAGAAGGAAGGGGAAGAGGGTAAAAAGAGGGGAAATTGTTGCAAAAATAATCTAGGTAATTTCTTCTGCGGTTAGAGTGGGTACAGGGTTTCACAGCTCATGGTCACTAAAAAAGTCATATCATTTCTCTGGTAGTTTTAGATAGCTGGTTGCAGACTTGGTCAGTTGAAAAATCTTTTTGTTTTGCATTTTAGTTAATGTATTTTTAATAACTTTATCTTTTTTACTATAATTATTGTGGGGTATCATTTTGTGTTTCTCACAATATTTGGGATAATTTTATTACAATTTTTGAGACTTGATCGTTTTCCTCATATAGTTTACCTCATTTTCAAACTTTTCACTTACACCCCTTTTTTTTACAAACTATTGAGCCAATTATATCATTAAAATAATCACTAATTATGTAATCATTTTATTGTTTTTGCATTTTTCTTCACCGAGTTCATTCAAACAGAATAGTTAACGACCAAGATAACAAAATAAACAAAAATCTGTGTTTTGTAAGCCTTATTTTATCTGTTTTCATGAAACACTCATTTACAAACTTTTTTTTGTGCAAATGAGGTCGATCGGACTGTATTGTATAAGACTTTTTACCAAGGTGGCTTTAACTCTTGCTTGTCCAGCAACAACTTACAGATTTATGGTTGCCCAGGAACATTGGGCAAGTGATTCTCTGGGCCTGTGTTCTATAATCTTTTTCCATGATTCAAAATTTGTACTTTATCTTACAATCAAATTTACTCAGTCAATCAACATCAATGCCTAACTAAATATTTGTTTAATTTTTGTTTTCAAAACAATTCTCCTAAAAGTAGGCCAATGACCATTTAAGCTTTTACAGCTAATAAAGGAATTTGTTAAGACTATTCAAAGTAGCTAATTTCGCTTCTGTTTTAAGTTGAAGTTCAGGTTCACAAAACAAAACAATAAACTAAGCTAAGGTCAATCTTACTACAGCACAGTTAAAAGCCTTGCTGTAGGCTTGCATACATTAGCGGGTCATTTAATGTAAAGATCGATCCTTGACCACTTCCGCCTCAGACAGTTTATATTTATTCTCATAATTAAGTCCATTCCTTTTTCTTGTAAGTTTATATTTAGAACTTCACAATCTACAGGTGGCCTTCCTATTTACTTAAAGACCACCTGTGAAATCTACTATGGATATTATTGTATCATTATAGTAACATACCTGTGCCCATCCCACATCTAAGCCCTCCAATTATAAATTAAGATTTACTTAATTAATTGGTGGGTTAGGTCGAGTTTTTGATTAGATGAACCACCTCCTTGGATGAAGTAAACTATACAGATTTTGTCCTTAATCTCCAATTAAAGGCCACCTTTGAAGTTTACTATGGATATTATTGTATCATTAACTTATCATTCAAAAAAGATATCCTCAAGACATGAGCCAAGCCTTTTAATTAGAAACCAACACCTCTCTATCTGACCAAACACCTAAGCCCATGTCCAGAAACCTGGTCCCCATTATAAGTTATTTTAAGCTTTGGTAAGGTACTCTGTAAATAAATTACACAGGTATAGTCAACCTTCTCGTTTATATACCCAATGGGTTAAGAGGTGTTTATAAATGAGAAAGTTTGTCCAAAGGTTAATGAAAAATGATAAAATTAATAAAAAGTAACAAAATATCCATTTATTGTTTGGTTTGCACTAGTTGAAATGTGCTGTTTAAAAACTAAGAAAATTAAAAAACCAAGAATTATCAACAATAAAAGCATCACATGATTATAAATGTCAGCCTTTATTTTCATGATATATACAGAACAGTGTTGTAGGATCGGGATGTTTTGTAAATGTAGAAGTTTGTAAATGTGAAGGTCAAATGTAGCGTCCTTCCTATCAACATGCCTAATAAAATACCACTTCAATTTGATACCTTCATTGATACCTAAATATTATAATTACATTAGCCCATCCCTCTAATTATAGTGCTACTACTAATTATAAACATTTTATGTGGATATCTCTAATCATAGACTTCCTATAATAAAGACCAAATGCTACTAACACCATGGTCACTGTAGTAAATTGAACGAAAGTCTGGTATTTCTGTCTTTACTGTCAGTCACTGAAACATTTATTTTTACAAATTTTTAATCATGCATTTTAAAGATATATTGTCACCTGAAAATGACCAAAAAATCATCAACATTAATTTTGAAATTAACTTGATCATATCAAA
>JAOTQE010061269.1:0-31092 GCA_025631205.1 Nesometra sesokonis | reverse complement strand
ACAAGATGTGAACTTTGAACCTTTTTCGTGAACCGTGACCCACCCATACACACACAATGACTCATGCTGTTCAAGCGGGCGATGAACAATAAAGAAGGGCTGGTTATTTCATTACATTACAAAAGCTGTAATCTTTTGTTTTAGTAATAAGGCTAGGATTTCTATTGTTTTTCGACGTATCAGTCACACCCATATTTTATTGAAATTGACAATTGTTAAGGTTAGAAATAATAGTGGTGGTCGCTCACTAGAAATGCATAGGAATAATAGTGGTGGTCGCTAGCCTAGAAATGCCAGACGGAAAAGTCGAGTGCCGCCGGTGACGTCCCTGTAAATAGTCACAAATGTGCGTGACAAGACCGACAGACAGACAGACATTTTTGAAAAGCTGTTTATAGAGACGCTTTCTGCGTCGTTTTTCTTTTCTCAATAATAATCTGTTTTCTAACCCAAAAATGATTTACCATGGTAGGCCCTAGGTTTAGCCTATTTTTGTAATTTACTTTTTTTTTAAATTACAGATTAAGCATGGGGCGTTACAGTGATAGTGAAGAGGATGATGACGGCGCTAGAGTATATGTGGGTGATCTTGGCCTTGATGTTTCAAGTAGAGAGCTTGAAAAGGCATTTGACAAATTTGGCCCAATAGTTGAAGTTTGGGTCGCAAGAAATCCTCCCTGTTTTGCCTTCATCGTTTTCGAAAAGAAACGTGATGCAGAAGATGCCATTAGGGAAATGAATGGAAGGTAGAGTATTAAACCAAATGGACTGTTTCTTTTGTATTTAGAGCCGGCAATGCATACATTACCAATAATAATGCCAACAAAATAAGACCAAGACAATACGTTGACCCTAAAAAAGTTACTTCATTTGTCCTCACCTCCCCGCCTTCCGATGATCACTCTAACCAGTCGCCAATGGTTACTAGAATTCTCATTTCTTGACTAAAATAAAAATGACCACTTTCACCAAATTTGCTCAATAAAAATCTATCATTTTTACTTCATCCTATCGAGTATTTTTTAGATATAATTTATTTCCCAACTCGGACAAGGAATTTACCAAACTCAGTACTGCTGAGAAATGCATCTGGCCTTTGCAGGGCTTGATTTTTTACTAGCCCAGCGTACAATGGGTAGTGAAAAGTGCACCGGGCTAGCAAATTTTCATTTTTACTAGCCCAGTTGGTTAGTAAATACAAGTGTCAAGCAGTCACTTTTAGTGCAGATTAAGTTGCCACAGACATGGGTTATTTGAATTTCTTGTGGGCTAGTGAAATGTAAATTCAACTTGCCCAGTGGACTAGTCAAAACAAATACAAAAATCGAGGGCTGCATCTGTACGACTAGATTAGGGCTCGAATTTAGCCAAGGCACCAAGGCCATTTGCCTCTAATGACCTCTCATTTGGCCTCAGTGCCTTAAAAATTTGACCATCATCAAGGCCACTTTGGCCTTGGGTACCCTTATTTTCAGTACTGTATTTTTGGATATAAATTTTACAAATGGCCTCTGATACCTTGTTGTATTAATCCCTTAAAATCAAACCTAAAATGGCCTTGCCCCTTCAAAGCCCAAATTCGAGGCCTGCTACATGTAGACCACAGAACTTGTACTTCGTAACTAGGAATCAAATTTGAGCCCATTAGACGGCAAGTACTATAACGTACATACAGAGTTTGGTACATTGTCAGAGTAATAATAATGTAATGTTAATGAATGAATGAACAGGCTAGGCTACCTAGGCTTAGGTCATATAAGGCCTGTGCCTTAATATAATACGATCATATGGTGGGACTCGAAGCAACGTTTCCAGATAACTGGTAGTCTGTCATCTATACCACCGATTGTGTACTAGGGATTAAATTCGAGCCCATTAGACAGCATCAGGGATGTAATTATGCAGGGAGGAGGTGGGCGGAGACACCCACCCTAAAACTGTTCCACCCACCCTAAAGCTTATTTTAAGGCCTTCCACCCAGCCTAAATTCAATCTGCCACCCACCCTAAGCCTCTGAAAAAGGTAAAAATACAGTTTTTAGTCATCATGCCACCCACCCTTACACTGTTGCTGGCCCACCCTTGGATTTTCCCAGCTACATCCCTGCATGCTGTACTAAACGTACGTAGAGAGAGTTTGTCAGAGTTGGAAAATAAATTATATCCAATATTCTCCTGGACGTATAAACGTACAATACATACATTACAGTATATTTTTTGTTTTGGCTAAAAATGAGGTATTACATGCAGTTATCAGTCATGTAAAGTCCTAATTGCTTTTTATTTTATTAGCTAAAAATCAAGGATAATATTTTATGCAGTTATCAGTCATACAAGATTTAGCAATTGTTTTCTGTTTGTTACATTAGAACAGTACGTGGGAATCGTATAAGTTGTTCATTGGCTAGACCACGCACACGTGGACGATTCAGGCGTGGATATGACCCGAGTATGAGATGCTACCAATGCGGTGATCGAGGACATTTTGCTCGTGATTGTTACATGTTTAGCCGGGGATACCGTCGATACAGCAGGTTTGTGTACTATATTTATTGTATTCTAGACTAACATTTCAGCACCAATTTACTTACCATGTCTGCATGGAAAGAATGGTCTTCAAGTAAAAACATCTCAAAATGTAGCATGCACTAGGAGTAGTAGAAAGCATATCAAGTCTAAAAACTAAACAAACCCTTTTAATCTTATAAATTTTTGGCTAAATACATTTATTTAGTTAACTCAAAGTTTGTGAGTAATAAAGTTATCCCATAAATTGTAAATTATTCTGAAATTAGAATAGTAATTTTAAAAAGTAAAATTACATTAAATACTGTAAAAACTCAACTAATAAAAATAAATACCTTACCGGCTGTCCAAAAATCTTCTTTGGTAACAATTTTTGTAGGTTCATATAAAATGTTTTATCTATCAGGAATCATAAGGATCTAGTGTGGTTCATGTTGTTCACTGTAATATAAAAATACACTTTAGTTCTATTAACCTGGATATGTAAAATTAATAATGTTGTCTTTTTTACTGTGTATTGATAATATTGTAGGCAACTTGCACATTTATTTTTTTATAATTGGAATTTAGTAAAAAATTGTTGAGTGAACAAAAACTAGTATAAACTATTGTAGGGATCTATGGTCACATGTGATATTGCAAAAGTTATGGAGCAATTAAATGTTATATGTATTTTAGGTAAGGGTAAAGTTAAATTCATCACATGACAAGTTAACTGTTCAATATAGAAGCCTAATTTTTAGGTAATTATAAGCCATCTTGCAAAGCCCTATGAAAGGTAAACTGGCCTTGATTTTTGTTTTGACTAGTTCACTGGGCAAGTTGACTTTATATTTCACTAGCCCACAAGCAATTCAAATAGCCCATGCTTGTGGCAACTTAATCTAGAATGTGTATTAGTGACTGCTTGACACTTGTATTCACTAGCCAACTGGGCTAGTAAAAATGAAAATTCACTAGCCCAGTGCAGTTTTCACTTGCCATTGTTCGTTGGGCTAGTAAAAAATCAAGCCCCGGAAAATAGGTGAAAGTGTAGCGATATACTCGACTAAAAATCCCAAGGATGAAAATAGTTTAATTGCAGATTAAAATAAACCAAATACATTACTACTTCCTGCCATAATGTGATTTCCTATAGAACATAAATCAGTAAATAAAACAGGTGAAATTGCTGTTTATACTAGACCAAAAATCCGGTGGCTAAAAATAGTGTACTTGGAAATTACAATAAAACAAAAGCTTTCTGCCGTAAAATTTTTCTTTCCTATATTACATAAAAAGTAATAAATTGGTTGAAAATGTAGTGTTACAAACTGCTATGGCTGAATCTAGTATAATTTGAGATATAAATAAATGAACTAAAGGAATTATGGCTGAATATTTATCATTTGTTATAAATTAGGAGTGATACAAATTAATTAAAAATAAGCAAACTGTCAATTATGTTAGCAATTTAGTAGTAATTCTCTAGAATCCATAGCTAAACATGACCTCAAATTTAAACAAGTTCATACAAAAAATACATGTAAATTTACATGCCAGTAATTTTATTTTTGCAAAAAAAAAAGAATTGTCAATCGTTGCATGCCAATTATATTCATTAAATGTATAAAATAAAAGTGATTTTTTGTGAGGAACATGAAAAATGAAAAGTTCCTATAGCTAAATTCAATCTTGTGATTTGACTATATTTCTGTAACCCATCGCCAGGCTGTGTGATTGGTGGTGGACAGTGTGGTCTTGTCCTGTTGTGGGGTAAAACTGAGGTCATAAATGGTGTAGAAATCTTGCGTGGTGGCAACTGTCTGTCCTACTGGTGATGTAGGCTTCTTCCACGGTGGCAACAGAGTGACCTACAGATGTTGTAGGATTCTTCCACAGTGGCAACAGGGTGACCTACAGATGGTGACCAACTAGGTTTTGTTAGTGGTTGTTAATGGTGGTAGAAAGAGCATGTGTATTCACCTGTGACCTTGCAAGCTCAATTGGAGTGGATTGGAGGACCCAGAGATGGTTAATGGTTGATATTTTTTCCAAGAGACTCTAAATAAAGAAAAATGGGTATTTATTGGGTGGTAAGTAAAAAAGCCCATAAAAATGCGTGTTGTGATTCTAAAAAAAAACATGATGATTAGGGGGTGTTTGCTTAAAATCATAATTTGGTTAAGTGTTTCTTTTTGGGTAAATGCACTATAAGTATACTTTATTGTGGTGTTCTTTGTTAAAGTAATTAAATAATGCATTTTGAATGTATCTTTTTTTTACATTTTAAATGCATCAGGGGTTGAGTGTTAGAACCGATAATGTTGCCCGAGTACCGTCCCAGATGACTTATATCTTAGAGATCAGTTTTGTTGGCTTTATGGCAAATGAGTACTTCTGCTTACCTTTTAAAATTATATAATATAAATAACCACCTTGTCCATGAAATTCGCCCAAGTCTAAAACCTGTACACAGGGCTGTAAATGTTAAAATTTTTCTACACCAAGGTTTAGTTGAACTCGAAAAATTGCTAGCAAAATCATACTTTCAGTATTGATGTAGTGGTTCTCAATCTTTTGTTATCCCAACATAAAATAATTCAAGTCTCTGACCAAGGACCATTTTATTACTGGGCATTTTAGAGCCCAGTAATAGGTAAGACACTAGTATTTCTTGGAACCATAATAATAATTGAATATTTATTTGGCAAATCTTACAATCTTACATGAGCAAGCTCGAACAGATAAGCTGCTCTAACACTCTCAACACTAATTTGTTAACCATGATTCTGTGTTAATAAAATAAAACCAATAATTTAATCCTACGACCAATTTTGCCAAAAAACAGTACAGTCACAGTTGTCTGATACCCGATTCACATGTAAATAAAAATTTAACTAAATGTAACAAATTGTAGCTGGGGTATCTCCCTAGATTTTTCTACCGAATACATTCACACGTGTGAAACTCATGAGAACCATCAATATAAAAAACAAGGTCAAACCAGTGACCTTGAGCAACCCAAGAAAAGCACTAGAAATTTCTAAATGCAACATCTAGATAATCTTTACAGGTCTCACAAGATTGCCGAACTGCTCCTAGATTTTAAAAGGATGTAACTTGATGTAGCATTTTAGACTAGAGCAGTTGCTTGTACCTTAAGATGTAACATTTTGTTACATTTTGCCAATTCAACAGACACTAAAAATTAGACTACCATCACCATGCGTTTTCTGGTGGCAGATACATTTTAATTATTTTTGATAATTTCCAATGTGTATTACTAATTGACATTTTAAAGGTACAATCATTTAACACCACTGAATGCAATAATTTTTTTTTTTTTTAATTAACCCATTAAATAAAAAAATAAAGTGAATTAGTGAAGTGAATTAAGATTTTTTTTGCACAAATTCTCATTCTTATGTAACATTTGGTAGTATTTTTGACAGTGACATACCAAAGTGTACCAAATCAGTGTTGTTTCTAGTATTAGCGAATCACATTCTTTTTAGCGCGTTGGTTCCCATCAGTGACTCTGAGTGACTCCATTCCTTATTTTTGCAGTTTATTAATCAGCTTTTTAGCAAATAAATTCCCGAAACTGATACAAGAAGTGCGACATTGAACATAATGCTTGGAAACTAGATAACACGCTAAACTTTTATAACGCATTGCCATCTCTACACGACTATTCATGATACACGCAGTGCATTTAGCATTGGCGCAATTATGAATCGTTCTTTTATAGAAGATTATTGCCTCGTTTGTTTAAGCAAGTCGCGTACAGTTTCTAGTTATACAAGAACAATAAACATTTGTCGGTACAAGAGTCCTAACTTTTGAAGTCCTAAGTTAAGTGTCCTCCTGTTTAGTTGCCTTGGTTACATTATGTTACATTTGGTAAGATTTTTGTATGTGTGAATCAGGTATAAGTTGAATTCAAAATGGCATTGGAAGATTTATTTAGAAAAAAAAAATTGAATTACAGATTGTTGGAAAACGAATCAACCAGCCATGAAAAATAAATGACTTAGCAGGCTTGACTGTAGTTTACCTTTGATAAAATGAAAATTCTATAGATAGACAATTTAAAACAAGCTGTGGTTAAATGTTCTTATAAAGCCATGTGTTTTTTATTTGCAGTTCACGTTCAAGGTCACGGTCCCCAAGACGACGATCACGAAGCAGAAGCCCAGGGTAAGCAAAAAGAGTTTTGTATAATGTTGCTAGGTTACTAGTAATGGTCCTGATCCTGCTATAGATTTAGCTGAAGTTATGGCATGAATATCATAAGCAATTGCTGGTGCTTGAAAGTGATTTTTATCATTTCGGAAATCATTTCAACTGTTTCTGTCGGCATACAGAAATCTAAAGCCCGTTTTCCTGTCGATCATTATTCCAAAATCGCCGATTTGAAACGGCGTTTTGAATCGTTATACAAAAGTTAAAAAATTAACGATAAAATTCAAATCATGCTGGACAGCTATATTTCCGCTATTTACTACGCTGTCCGCAACGAAATTCGTAAATCTTGGCGACGAATGTAAATCACAATAAAACAAATTTAACAAATTTTTCAATTGCACTTTTTATATATTAGTTAGATAATTGTATATTTCATGTTCTAAAACAAGTTACAACTCCCGAAAATAAAATAAACAAAATGTGTGATTTATTTCTAGGCCCAAAACATGTAAATTCTTGCCGCGGGCAATGTTGCCTCGCGAGCACCCAAAGTTGAACTCGGTTTAACTTTAACGATCCAAATCGTCAAATTTTTTTAACGTCAAAAGTAGCCCCTTTTCCTGTCGATCTTTGTCATTTTTTAAAATTAACGATAAAAATCGCCGTTTCAAATCGCCGTTTTTTAGAATAACAATCGCCAGGAAAACAGGCTTAAGGTGTCAGCTTTTCTCTTGTCAGATATTAGTCTTGGTTCAAAACGGTGATTCGTTTAATTTGTGAAAAGACGATCATCAGGCATGAAATGCGTTTCATAGCAGGTGGATTGTCATACCTTTTTGATGTTTGAATCACTGTCTTGGCAAATGTGATGTGATTTCCTACCACCTTTTTATGGGCATATAATTATCCAGTTGCCTAGTTTTAGTTGCATGTGATTGGCTATCCCACTAAAAATCGTTGAATATGGATGTTTGGATCTGCAAATAATAATGTAACAATTTTCTTTTGTGTTTTTAGACGAAGACGCTTCTCTAGAAAAAGTCGAAGTCGTTCGCCACGAAGGTTAGTATGACTAAACAAATTAATATTCATGCCGGTACTTGTAATGCGATGTTTGTTATTCCAGAACATCTCAGTTGTTTCTGTCGGCATACATAAAACTAAAGTACTAGCTTTCTCGCATGTCAGATATGTGACTCGTGAGTTATACAATACTTTGACATATAATGCTCTATTGTAGAGATGAATTATCTGAACTATAAACACCACATAACAATAAGAAGTTTACGCAAGGGAACCGGAATGCATGTACTCCCATCTTGTTTTTTGGATAACAGAAAAGTTGAATATTTTCTTACGGTTTTCATATAGTTTATAGGGTATTATTCTTAAATAACCCTATAAACTTTTAACCAAAAAGTTTTTAAAAATAAAATTGAAGCTTTCAATATGATAAAATAATGTTTTTTAGTGTTTCCAGTCCTCTGCGATAAGTAAGCCTGTTATGTTTTCATACGCCATCAAGCATGGAATGGCATCGTCTCGCTTCACATCCTGCTGCGTAAACTCTGTATTAGTTAATGGAAGTTTTTTGTACAAAATAAAAGACTGTTAATATAAACAAAAAAATTAATAAATTGCTAAATTTCTTATTTCAGATCATCATATTCAAGGGTTCAAAGAAGGTATGTGTCTTTACTAAAAATTAATATATTTTATGACACTAGTAGTAGAAATATTTACATATATAAATAGTATACAGATATTATGTTCTGTACAAATTTTGTTATCCACTTGATCATCCTTTACAGGTCTCGGTCACCAAGACGCAATAGATCAAGAAGTCCTAAACGTGCTCGCTCAAGAAGCCCCAGAAAAGATAGATCGCGTTCTAAAGATAGGAAAGATCGATCAAAATCAAAGGAAAGGCGTGGTTCACGATCTAAAAGCAATGAAAAAAGACGAACCCAATCCCAAAGTGGTAGAGACCATTCCCGATCAAAGAGCAAAGAAAGGGGACACTCCCGATCGAAGAGCAAAGAAAAAGACCGATCGAGATCAAAAAGCAAAGACCGACATCGTTCCGGAAGCAAAGATAGAGACCGATCAGGTTCAAGAGGAAAGAGAAGAGATCGTTCAGGATCAAACAGAGGAAATCGTTCCCGAAGCAAGGATAAGGATGGTCAGAGTAATGACCTAGATAGATCAAGAGATGATGAACGGGCCCGTTCAAGGTCACCTCATTCAGTCAATGGTGGAACACCTACGAACCAGAGATCACAGAGTGAAGAGAAGATGTCAGATAGTCCATCAAAAATGCAGTCAACAAGCCCTACAAGAAGCACCAGCAGATCGCCACCACCCAGAGAACGGTACGTAACTGGCAAAATATTTCCCATTTTTTTTAGGCTTTTATGATCAAACAATTAACGAATGCTATAAATTTTTACCTGTTATTAAGCACTTGTAGCTTTTGCTGTAAAAGTGGCTGCTAAATATAATCAAGAGCAGATTTAGAGGGGGGGGGGGGGCGCATCTGACGCGCGCCCCCCTCTATTATCATTAATATCATCAATAGTACATAGTGCTCCCTCTCTTATAGTAACGTGCGCCGCTCCTAAATTGTTCCCTCAATAATAGACTACATGCAAACTGCATACAAAAACAGCTTAAAGTAGTCGAAATACACGCAAAGAACTGGTTTTTTCTTGTTAAATTTTAAACACTGGACACGCCCACCTGAACAGGAATTTTGCGCCCCCTCATTACCATGAACCTGCATCCGCCCTGATAATGGTTTACACAACTAAGTACAGTGGAACCTATATTTTACTTACGGTACGGGACCAGCGGTTGTACGTAATCCATGGGATCCATAAAATCCAGGTTGTGTAAAATATAGGCCTAGCTAGAGGCTACAACATAGTGGTTTGCCAGCTGCAGAATACAGCATGAAGCTAGCCTAGAACTAAGCACCAAGATAGGCTTGGGATATTTGTGCTAAATTAAACCCAATTATTTTCGTACTTACTAGTCATGTTTATTTTTTTATTAAATAATTAATAAATTTCACAATTGAAACTCATCAAATTCATCATCGCATGTGGATTTTTTAGCTTTTGGAGTGAGCACTCTATAATTTAGTTTATTTTACTTGGTATTTATAATGGTAAGCCAAGGCTTGCCTAGAGAACAATTGATCTACTGATGTTTTACTTCAAATGACTTTAATTAACTAAAACATCTTATTTTATGTTTGGTTACTAGTATTTGAATGTTTATAATTAAGTAAATTTTGGAAACAAATGTAATGTTTTTTCCCAAATTTATTACTTTTTGTGAAAATACTTTGATGATAAAAATCTCTATAAAAATGATGATGTCATCAATCATTTTATGCATGCATTTTTTGTATAAACATTTCCTTGTGTTTTTTAGGTCAAGGAGTGGAGGAAGCTCAAGAGGACGAAGGTAAATATAAGAAATAGAACAACTTTATGTTATGTTTATGATTTTGTTTCAGTAATGATAGTGATGTGTATAGTCAATTCCAAAGTGACTTTGACAAAAAAAAATCTCTTTTTAGTTATTGATGGAAAATATTAGTATGACATGAAAACATTTTTTTTAAAGTAGAAATTATTAAATTTATAGAGGTCCCAAGTACCCAGAAAATTGTTGGTTGAATCTTTAAACTGAAATAATTTTCAGGATGAACTATACAGAGCTCCCAGATCTCCAGGATTCGTCCTGGAGTCTCCAGGAATTTTTTCTCATCTCCCGAGCTCCTGGAATTATAAAATTTTCTCCCAGAATTTTGTTTACCCAGGAAATTCTATTCTATTTATTGAACATATTGGTTGACAGTAAGCAACTATGAAGTTTATTAATGTTTTGGTGAACAGTAATGGCATATTTTAAGTGACAATACATGACAAAAACTATAGATTCATGATAAGCATAGTGTTAAGCTTTTAAATGAGGGTAATAATTTAAGAGGAGTACACATCACAAATGGTTGTAGAACGAGGAAAAAAATCTCCAGGAATTCTGATTTTACAATTTGGTGCCCCTTACACAATTTTACAGAATTGATTAACAGAAAGAACAAAACTAAAGATTTGCATACTAACAGCCAGCAAATTAGTAAACCAATAAACATCAAGTTAGTAAAGCAAAGTTAAGAATTATGGTGCAATGTCTACACTTGGATAGGTCCATTAATCTTAAGGTACAGCGCATCTACATTCATTTCCCGTAAATTTAAATTTACCAACTTTGGACCTCTGAATTTAGGCACATTACCAACTTAGGCAAGTTTGCCTGTACAGTATGTGGCTATGGCTTACAGTACAGTAGAACCTCTGTTTTAAGTACCCCGATTTTACGGACCCTGGATTTTATATACGCCTCATAAAAACAATGATGTCATCAACATTTGGATTTTTAGGTTTTTAGGCAATGAATATTGTGTGTTTAATCCACCATATATTTTTGGGTTTATATAGCATGCACCCCATCATGGCATACTTTTATATTGTTTAGATATGCTGTAGAGTGAAAGGGTGAGTTAATTTGAACTCGCCTGGATTTTACATACCCATTTTGGTCCCATACAGTATGTAAAACAGAGGTTGAACTGTAATGTGCTTTGAAATCCTATCTGGACCTGCATTGCTTACTTGTGGGTCTAGAAATCCACCAGTGTGAACGTGTTGTGAAGTGTGATCACTTTTTTCATAAGGTGGCAGGTGTGAGCAAAGTATTTTTCAGCTTAATAAGAATTATAGACATAAATTCACATTACATGTTGTAAATAATTCTAATTAATATGGTAATTCTTTTATTTTCCAGCCGATCAAAATCTGGCAGCGATGATGATTAGATGTCTAACCTGACTTACATATTATAATTGGGTGTACAGTAATTGGTAAGGGTATAGTATATTACAACATATATCAAGATACCGTATGGCATACTGTTGGTGTATAAAACTCAAATTTAATTAAAATTGTATTTACATTTTTGTCAATTGCTTGACTCATAAAATCTATTAATTACCAAGCTTTGATTGTCACAATACTTTGTTTCAAGAGCAGTTACGAATTTTGCATTTTAAACCAATAAGCTTTTCCTATAATATGCTAAAATTTAAGAGATGGGTATTCTGAAGTAACATTCATGAATGGCTAATACCTCAAATTGTTTATTTGTTCATACGTTTGTCTTGTGAAATGTGATGTACAGTAGAAGTTTTCACATGGGATTTGTTGGAGAGTTTTTTTTCTTGTGTATGTTTTAAACATTCTTATCTTGTAAAATACTTTAAATACTGTGTTCACACAAAGAAGTGCTCTGTTGGATGTGCCCCTCTTGAAGAAGTATATCATCTAAGTTCTAAGTTAGTTTCCCTCTCCCCTCTAATTCAGATAAGCACCCCTGATTTTTCATCAATGACTTAATTTTCATCAACAATTTGCATCTGAGCTCTGTTGCTTGGTCTGCCATTATCATTCTTACACATTGTTACCTTGCTTCCTCTTGGGTTTTGGTACTACAGTATAGTGCTGTTACTGTATAACTGTTTTCATCAATATTCATCAACAGTTAAACTTGCCTTTGCCAAATTGATGTTTTCTATTAATTTATAATCTGTCAACTTTTTTTCCAAGTTCAAATTTGTTCATTCCATTTTAGTTTGTATGTTCAATTTCCACTCTTTTTTATAAGTACTGTACCCTGTTTGTATAAATAACCTTTTAAATACTGTATGTGCCCCACGCTACCACCCCTTAAATACTGCAATGCAAAAATGTTTAAGCACCCGGGTGGCCATTCGTGTGAGACAGACAGTAAACTGTATCATGTTAGATGACTAAAATATATGCCAGTTAAATAAAAATAATTTATCATGTAATGATTCGAGCATTTTGTTTAAATAACTGTATCATGGAAAACATGTTCTGTTAGTTTGTTTTTACTGTGAAACTTTTTAACTCAACCCATTATGCTTTTGTTTGAAATTCAGATGTTTAGTAATTTTTGTTATAATTTACTATAAAACAAATAATAATCATTTGCTCAACACCTTTAAAGACATTGTCACCTGAAAGTGACAAAGAATAGATTTTGAAAATAACTTCCTTATTTTTGAAGAAAATTTATATTTTAAACAATTTTAAATACAATAATTTCATTTAACAAGTTATTAACTTTGATGTTTAACTTTAATTTAAAAAATAATGGTTATGGCTTTTTGGTAATTTTCGAGTGACAATACATCTTTCAACCTCTATAAAGTTTTTGTAGTTAATATACTTGTGCGCTAATTTTTACATTTACTGTACTGTAGTTTTTATACAGTAATTGTACCGTACATATCTTTTTACTGTACATGTATGAAGTATAAAGGCATCTAAACAGCAGATAGTTTAACATGTAGACGCTTGTGCTCTGTTACACTACATTGAGTTGTCTGTACATAATTTTAAATTACAATTTCTTGTTGATGTAACTTTTTGACATTTGAGGCAAGGCATGAGAAACTACCAAGTTGTTGCACAGCAAGTTATTATTGAGAAAAAACAAAAAACAGGAAATATAAAGAAATGCAAAATAATTTTTTGTATATTTTGTTCCATAACTTCATTTATCGATTTCCAATTCTGATAATTGACCCATCATTTCAGGGCCGAAAGGGGGGGGGGAGGCGCACTTTTAAATTCCGGGTGGGCGTGGTTCTTAGGTTTTCCTGATGAGCAAAAACAAAAGCTCTGGTGCCGTATTTTAGTCGATTTTGGGTTTTTGTTGTAAATTTTTGACCTGGCGCACCCAATATAAGGGGGGGGGGGCGCGCAACTACGTTTTAGCGATAATAAGGGGGCACGCCGGTTGCGCCCCCCCCTAAATCCACCCCTGCATTTTAAAGCATATAACAAGTATATGATGGCTTTAATATTTTCTCCATTTTTCAATTTTGCTACAACTAATGGTTTTGCCATGACCTGCCTCATTTGTTCAAGCATGTACTTTATTACTATCATTAATTTTACCATTTGTAGTTTATTCATTGTGTAGATGGTCATAAACAGAATAAATTGAGGGTTTTCACCCGTATGTATGGTACTGTATTGTAATTTGATTTGTTTAGTGTCTTACACTCCGGCTGGATCCAGTGTTCCGCTTTGGAAGTTGCCATTTCCTTCCCAGTCCAATGAAGTTCTCAACTGTATTTGAATTTGACAAGCAAAAAAAGCACTTGGCTTTTTTTAGCAGCCAAATTATTGCCTACTGGACAGTCTGACCATGAGACAAGTTCCCTTTGTGAATTTGACAAGCAAAGAATTCACTATTTTTTTAACATTTTGGCAGTTTTACTTGTTTTAGTGTTGGGTTACTCTGCCGGTGGACTATAATAGCTGGCTGCATTTTTAAAAGCAGTCTTCAGCTGTGGACACATGGATATTTGTATAATATTGAATGCCTTTGAGGGGATACCGAAAAATATTGTTCGAGCTGTGGCAAAATATTGAAGGAGTCGAATAATCAATATTTTGGCACAGTGAGTACAATAATTTTTGGTATCTCCCGAAAATAGGCATTCAATAAGTCAAATCCAAAGTGGCATTGGAAAAATTTCGACTCGCAATAAGCCATTTCACGGTCCTGCGCATGTGCATCACCAAAATTAAGTAAGAAAACGACGCGCAGCTCTTATTAAAAAGAATATAATTTTCATGCGTCGTTCTATTACTTGACCTTAATCTGCACATGCGCAGTTGAAACCATAAAATGGCTTATTACAGCGTAAAAACAATTCTCTTGCTTGGTGAAGTGACGTTATCGGCTGACTAATAAACTATGCACAGTTTAATACTAGAATGAAAAAGGATGATATTGATTGTTGATATTACGGTACTTTTCAATGTACTATATGTTGGTAGATGAGTTGAAGTTGATTGTCCTGCCTATAGCTCACTTGGAAATGAGAAATAACCCAATCATACATTTGAGAAAAATTGTAATTCAGAAACACTTTGTCCAATATTCAGTATTATTATAATTCTGCCATTTTGACCGGTTCCTGTGCGTAATGCAATATTAAGCTCAGTCCAGACTATCAAATTTATTTGACAAAAAAAAATTCACATGCCTATATATGGTCATGTCACACCATGACCATACTTAGAAAAACATTACCATATATGGGTATCATCAAAGTTTTTTGTCAAATTTGATAGTCTGGATTGAGCTTTAGACGATGACGTCACTTCGCCAAGTGAGAGAATTGTTTTTACTGTAAGTGGTAAATGCACAAAAAGAGGTAGCTAAGCCTGGACTTAACTACCTGTTAAAACTCGTTGTTTCGTACAATTAACTACCAATTGTTGATTACGAAAAATTACTAATTAATAAAGAAGCCTATAAGCGTTGCTGTTAATGTTTTTCGCGCGAGGATATGGATTTTAATTTTGAAGACGTAGGCTTGCTAGTAGCTAGGCCTTGGTCACCGGCGCGGCAGGCGTAGACCCTAGTCTTGGACTAGGCTAAGCCCTGACAAATTGGTCCTTAAAAGTAAGCTATATTGAATAATAATTATATTTGCATAAAAAATGGGAGTAATTCGAACACTACTGGAATGTATAAACAACTTGGTATCTGAAGACAAGGATGCGGATACCCACAGTGCATACCTGCCAACCCTACCGATTTTGGCGGTAGGCTACCGCTTTTTCGACCTTCCAACCGCCTACCGCTTTTGCATGTAAATCCTACCGCTTTTTGAAATTTAAGACCAAAATAAAAACGTAGACATTGAAAAGCATCAAAGACACCAAAAATACACAAAAAAGCAGTGATTTGGCACCAAAAATGAGCATTTTCAGCGTAAATACACCCAACAAAGGAAATCGGGGCGAAATGACCTTTTTTTTTTTTGCTCATCAAAGCAAAATCGAGTAAAACCAGGGCGCTGCTGCACCTGCTCCGCGACGACGAGGCGGCCTACCGCTTTTGAGAATTGGCAGGTATGCCAGTGGACCTTCAACGAAGAAAAGAATGGAACATCAGAAGGAAAAAAAAGAAAAACGATGAGAAAGAGAGAACACTAGAGCCAAGGGTTGGTTGTTATTCCATATGTTGCTGGGTTATCTGAAAGGGTATCTAAATCAAAATGTAGGCGTAAACACAGCTATAAAAACCCATTCATAACTCTGGGAAATCCTTGTAAGACCAAAAGACCGAGTGGAGAGTAAAGCCACAACTGTGTATGAAATCCCATGTGGGAGCTGTAATTGCACATTGGGGAGAATGGAAGAACACTGTGGACTAGATTTAAGGAACATCAAAAGGAAACAAAAAAGTACAACAGGAAGTATTATATTTGCCAGTCTTGCAAGGCCCCAGTCTAGCAAATCGCCAGTCTAGCAACTACGCCGTAAAAGAAAATCACATTAATTGGAACCACCACAAGATCATGGGCAGAGCAGATGATGAAACCATCAGACACATCAAGGAGGTGATAGAATCAGACGTAGAGAAGATAGACCATGAACAGAGATCAAGGGGCCCACTTATTGAGTCGCGTATACGACCCTGTTGTTGGACGACCGACACCTACTGGTAATCTGATGGTTTAACAACAGAGCCGTTACTCTGGAGGATGACACCGGAGAGTCCAGGTGTCCGAAACTGTCAGTCAGGTCAGTAAATTTGATTTGTTTGTCAAAAAGTTAAATTTAGCATTATCGTATTTTCAAACCAAACATTATCAGTTGTGACATTGAGAATTTTCGTCCAAGCTCATTTCTACTGAACATTTAATCTGAAAAATATTGTTCAGAAAATAACAGAACGGTCTGTATAGAGTTTGTGCTTATGCACAGATTTTAGTTCAGTTGGTTAATCGAGTGGCATACATTGCTGTGCGCTGAAACCAGTGGCGGCGCTACGGGGGCCTAGGCAGGGCTACAGCCCCCCCGTCGGGGAGAAAATTAAGGTTTCATCGGGGCTTTGTAGGGTAATGCCAAGAGACAAACGAAGGCCCGAGCACCAAAATGGGCTAAAAACCACGCAAAACACGGCAAATAACGTTTTTTTTTTTTTTTGTTTGCTCTTCAGACTGAAAATCGGGGACACGCCCACCTCAAATTCAACTCGTCGGGGGAATTGCCCTGCTGTCGGGGAAATCCTGGCGCTGCCACTGGCTGAAACGTGGAGACTGGCTTGTCCCCAACTCGATGGAATACTGTGCCACTCTCCTTGTGTCTTGGCTGGAGTCTTGAAATACAAGTTAATAGCACACAGTCTTTCGGATGAGACATTAAACGGTTGATTCCGTGTAAAAAATGGTTTATATGCATGTTAAAGAACATAGTACACTCTTCGGAATAGAGTTGTGGATTTTCATACACAACCAGAAGGACCTCCACTGGAAAAAATTCAAATTTTTCATGGGTTGTCCTTGGTATCTCACAAAACCGAAAAAATAATTTTTTTTTCTTTTATACCCTTGTGAATCGACAGACCCAAGATGTTAAATAGTACTACAGTATAAAAAATAGACAATAAAATACTAAAATTATCCAATTTAAAGTAAATCCATTTAATGCACTCTGTTACTTCAAACCAACTGGTACACACTTACAGTTAATACAGTATAAAGAAATAGATTTCTTAATAAAATAAAATAAGGCAGATAATATACAGAATCGTAAACATGCTTAAAAGTACAAAAAGCTTTCAAAAAAATCATTTTGAAGTTTTCCAGTTGAAATATTGTGTTGCCATTTATCATTTCCTATTTTGCCATTCTGGCATAACCGGTAACAATCAGCAACATCAATTTGACAATGAATGTTTATACCAGTTTTTAGCTTGGATGAGGAGCTTGAGAAGCACTTGGCTAATTAAGTAATGCACATATTTACATAATATTGAATGCCTTGGAGGAAGATACCGAAAATTATTGTACGAGCTGTAGCAAAACTTTGAACGAGTCAAAGACTAATTTAATATTTTGCAACAGCATGTACAATATTTTTCGGTATCCCCCGAAAATCGGCATTCAATATTATAATTATTATTCAATATAGCTTACTTGTATGTATCGATTTATCAGGGCTTAGCATAGGGCCTGCCACCGGCTACTAAGGCCTATCCTAGGTCTAGCTAGCCTACATCTTCAAAATTAAAATCTATGTCCAGCTCTCGTATATATTCGTGAAAAACATTAACAGCAACTCTTGTACATTACTATGTTACCTAGTAATTCTTTAATCAATAATAGGTAGCCAATTGTGTGAAATGCCAAATTTTAGCAAGTGGTTAGGCCTAGCTCTTATTGTGCACAACTACGGTATAAAAACAATTCTTTTGCTTGGTGAAGTGACGTCATCAGCTAAAATTGAACTATGCGCAGTTCAGGTCAAAACGTCATAAATGAATAATTTACAGGATTCAAGGGTGAGACGCATTACAGGAGCCTATGAGCAACACCATGTAACCTCCAGAAACATGGTTCGGATAGTGACCACGAGGATAGAAGCTTTGGTAGAATGCGTTGCCAGTGTTTCTACTAAGTAATAAGCTCTATAGAAACTTAAACTAATTAAGTAATGCACATAGATTACAAGATTCAAGGGTGAGGTGTACACTACAGGAGCCCGTAAGGAACACCATGTAAAAACCTCCAGAAACGTGCATGTTAACTATCAGGATAGAAGCACTGGTGGAAATGGTGTGTTGTCAGTCTGTGAACACATCAGATTAACAGTATACAGTACTAAATATTGCATGAATTTGAGAGTTATACTATTTGAGAGTTATACTATTTGAGAGTTATACTATTTGAGAGTTATACTATTCTATTATAAAATAATTTAATAACTATAAGATGTTATGCTTCTTCATTAAAAATAATTATAAATATTTATGTAGTGGCATCCAATGATCAATAGGCTTCGCATAAGGGAAAAGGAAAGTTGAAAGAAAAGGTGTTTTGAGAACAGGTTAAACAACTTCCTAAAAACTGAACAAAATTTTGAGAAGTCATTATTTCATATATTACAAAAATGTGTATTTCCAGAATAAACGATTTCAGTTTTTAGACTTTCATATTATGCTTATCCAATCCAGTCCAGCAAGACTGGCTTGTTTTTTGCAGTAGTTGGTATAAATTGATTATTGTTGTCTATTGTATTTGCTTTTTCTTTTTTGGACAAAATAAATGAAATGAAATTAAATGAAATTATAAAAGTCTTATGCTACCATAAAGTAAAATATACGAAAGAAATGCTAGATACAATAAAACAGAAAAGTTGTGCTATACTGTATAGAATTACCTACTGTACTGTACAAATACATTTTACAACACAATTTCTATGATTACATGGGATAGTATCCTATGTTTGACTGCTAAAATTTTTCAGCAATGTTGACAAATTCTTAACAATGTATTTTGAGTATAACATTCAAATCTACTTCAAATGACTCACAGTAGCAAATACAGTTTTTTATTGCATTGTTATGATTTCAAATTGTAACCCAGACAAAGTATTAGTAATTGCAGTATAAAGTAAATAATTTTAAAGGTTTAGCATTCATAGTTCTGCAAATAAAATAATTTCTGAGTAACTAAAATTATGTACAGTGAAATTTGCTATTGACAATTATAAATTATAATACAACCAAAACTGAGGAGTGATACAATGAAAATGCTTGAAAACAATTTACAATCATGATTATAATTAATTTTAAAATAACATTTCATTTAAACTATGAAATACAGAACACACTCCAAGAATAAAATACAATATGTTGGGATTCAATATTTGAATAATTTTAAAAATATTAAATCAGTTGCACTTACGGTACAAAGCCGGCGGAAGCGGTCTGGCTGGTAAGGCATTTGCTGGACCACTTGTAAAAAATGTAAA
Organism: Nesometra sesokonis; assembly: GCA_025631205.1. Classification (NCBI taxonomy): domain Eukaryota; kingdom Metazoa; phylum Echinodermata; class Crinoidea; order Comatulida; family Antedonidae; genus Nesometra; species Nesometra sesokonis. Next base: position 11,462 of record JAOTQE010061269.1, on the reverse strand, counting down.
AAAAAAAGTAACATTGTGGACTGTCCAACTTTGCCTGACCACTTTTATAATGCTTCCGCCGGCCTGCAGTAACATCTTTAATGTAGCAACATGATTAACTATGTACAGTACATTACTACTATTTGACATTCTGAAAAGTTTATCCATTTGTGGACTGGAAATGAAGCATTGAAGTAAACCAAAAATGTTCATGTTGCAAGTAATACTGTACTCTTCTTAAGCAATAGGTTTGGAACCAACCTGAGTTCAACTAGTCCGAACTCTCATTAACAACAATGGCACATCTCCAACCTGTGCATGGATTGGTTGATTCTAGAGTTTTACTTTGTGGATTGCTAGTGATAACGGCCAATTTTTCAGCCATCTGAATTTGAGATAGTTCTGCCAAGTCCATGGTTTGAATTTCATAATCAAAAGAAACTATTTTGTTTGCCCTATTTTACATCTTTTTTGGCAAAATTTGTGTCTTTTGAAATACAATTTGTTTTGTAAATTAGTTCTTGCCTGTGTTTACTGTGATTATTGTTAAAGATGGCAGCCTTGTTAGGAACAGCCCTTAGATATCTTATTAATATTAATAATGATAATAATAATATTGCAAATTTAACAATGCGCTAACTTGAAAATACAATGATCAAAGGCGCAGTGAAAGTGAGACTTAGATTTCAAGATGTTAAAACCATTTGGAGGGTACCATGGTGCCCAATTACATTTTGGGTTCTGGCATGGCAAGAAATTATTTAAACTATTTAAAATTATCAGTTTTCTAGTATAAGCATTTAGAAGCTTTATAAATTTTTATAAGTTTTATTATAATATGTTAATTTCGATAATCACAGCATACTGTAGCATTTTAATATTTATCAATACTAATTAATATTTAATATCTCATTTAAATATTACAGTTACTTTTTTGCTGTAAAACAGAATACTGTAATGTAATTCATTATTATACTTTACACTATAAAAGAAATTACAGAAATTCTATTAAAAAAAATAAAGGTAAATTTTTTAAACAGCATTTAATTTAATAAATGTTCTTTATGTTCTGTCATAAAAAACCTGTCTGGGGTTTCAAGGAGAAGAGCCAATTTACGAAATCTCATGAAGTCTCACAAACCATCACCTTGCCAAAGATATATTTTTAAATCAAAACCTGATAAATTTCATATTAAATAATGTGTTTCAATTGGTATAGCCAGCCTATTGTAAAATCTAAGCTAAAGAAAGAAAGTATAATGCATACTCCAAGCATTATACTTTCTTACTTGAAGTTGATTAGTGGACCTTTCGGATCTAAGCTAAAGAGTGCTTAGCAGTTTCTAAAACAAATTAACAATACAATTATATTTGATTTTGAAAAAATAAAATGAAATTTACAAATATCCTAAAGATTAACTCTTAAAGATTTCAATGCCATTTACATAAAGATCTATACATCAACAACGAAGCTACAGATTTATGGAATAGATATACAGCATAAAATTTGATTAAATGTTGAGGGTACGCAAAAAAAAAATGCTGTAAACACCAAATAAAGAGGGCACTTTAACATTTTAATCGTCTTGGTAACTAAGAAGTCTCTTGGTTAGGTAATATCAGAAATCATAATTCTCTAACCATATTGTGGCGACATGCAATATAAACTGAGCAGGGCACATAGGCATACCAAGGTATGTTTTCAATTAAAAGACATGAACTCGTGTTGATAGCACAGCAAATGTATACATTTATATATGATATTACATCACTGGCCATCAAATCTTAAATTATTAAATTTTTCATGTTAATAAATCTACTTAGAATGCAACTTTTTGTAGCAAGAATTGCAGAAACCTTGTGAGCGAGGATTTCCTCTGTTTGAACACTCTGGGTTAAAACAGTTCTGATCTGTTCGATTCTTATTCCTCGGTTCTAGTATGGGTTTAGTTGGTTCTCTTACTTTAGCAGTCTGGGCAATCCTACCCGGATAATCATTTTTATAAAGCCTGTAACAGTCATTACATAATCCATTCAACACCTGAACATTTGCCCAGTTGCCACAACCATGTGCACATCGTCTGTTCTTGTAGGGCTCCTCTTTTGGAAGCATCCTGGGAGAAGGCGTGATGGGTTGGCTGTGAGTGTGTTTTTTCTGTTTTGTATTGAAGCACTTGGAGCAGTATCCTTCATTTTGTGCTGTGCCATGCATATCACAATCTGTAAGAAGTAAAATTCTTATTCTTATTTTTTATTTCCATAAAACATTAATAATTACAAAAATATACAGATACTGGATGAGGAGGCTGGAAACACAAAAGTGAACTAAATCACTATGTCTGTGTTTCTAAATGATTACTTCTAAACTTACTTTCTAAATTTGCATATTCTGTGATAATTAGCGCTAAAGCATGTTTTTCTGTCGATCGTATTCCAAAATCGCCGATCTGAAATGGCGTTTTGAATCGTTATACAAAAGTTAAAATAATTAACGATAAAATTCAAATCACCCTGGAACGCTGTATTTCTGTTGTTTACAACGCTGTGCGCAACGAAATTCATAAATCTTCGCAACAAATTAAAATGGCAATATAACAAAAATTTAACAAACTTTTCAACTGCAATTTTTATATATTAGTTAGATAATTGTATATATTATGTTCTGAAGCAAGTTACAACTCCCAAAAATTTAATAAATAAACAATGTGTGATTTATTTCTAGGCCCAAGACATGTAAATTCTTGCCTCGAGCAATGTTGCCTCGCGAGCACCCAAATTTAACGATCCAAATCGCCAAAGCTGACCTCTGTTTAACTTTGACGATCCAAATCGACAAAGCATCCAATCCCAAGATACTGAGTTCAAATGTGGTTGATCACAGTTCTTAGGACTACAAACAACACCACTCCTAAGTCTCAAAATGACACTTGGTTTGGTGATGTTAAAGAGTTTTTGAGGCCCAAGCAGTGACTGTTGGGACTCTAATAATTAAGCAAAGTATTAAGTTTGCAAGCAGCAAACAGACGATGCTGGGTTACATGTGCTTGGTCCTGTTACTTGTGGTCACATGGAACATCAATAAAATGTGCTTTGCAAGACGAACTGCAGGCGTAGATTTTGTGGGGGGGGGGGAGGTCTTGTTAAAATCATGCCCACCCAGACCTGGGAAAGTTCACCCCCCCCACTTTTGCTGGATCCTAGGATCCGCCTCTGAACTGTGACATAAACTGTGCCTAAACAGAAAACTGCAGTGACAACATAAGCCCTAAGATAATGTGATTTTCGTATGGCAGCGATCCCTGGTGCTCTACCCCTCCCTACCCCATCAGCATCCTAAGCTTGACACCATTGACTTGGTTTGAGAACCATGACCATCACTACAGTGTTTCCATTGGTATCTCCACATGCAAAACCAGTAGCCATTTCAGACTGGTATACATCCTAATTCATTGCAAACAAATCGGAAGAGTTGACCAAGTTTCAACTTTCCCAATTTGTTGCGATGAATAAAGAAGATTGACCAATAAATGGCCAAACAAAAATATTTGGCATTCATAGTGTGCAGTTCTTTGTGTAACCACAAGGCAAACAGTAGTTCTGTGTAACATGGAATGGGTTTACTGATTTCATGGAAACAAGACTTAAATAATTGTACTATCTCAAGCACTTTGGTTTACTTTCATTACCAACCATCATAATGGATTAGTTTATTAGTCATTGGGGTGCCATTATAGTTGAATGGTTAACATGCTTGCCTTCCAATCCAGAGGTCCATAGAATTAACCTGGCCACACATTAGGTTATTTCCTATCACCTAACAGCACCACTTACTAAGCCCCATAGAACTGGTTTGGAAAGCATGAACGCAGTTCTCATTCTGCTCCACACAGAGAAAAAATGTACTGTTGTATGTTACCCCTTTTACACTGCAAAACGAAAAACAATTCCGGGACGACCCCGCAACGATTGCGAAACGAGTTTCCGTTTACACAGGATCAGTTATTGCGGAATGAATCCCGTTGAACCACTGCGAATCCGTTTACACTGCTCTTACCACCGAGTCGCGATATTCAGCTTGTTTACATAATACCGCCCCCAACGCATAATACCGCCCCCAACGTTGTTTACAAACCTTGATTCCTGCATTTAGGTAGTTCTCCATGACCATATCCTGTCAAACCAACTGGATTATACATGTCGCCACGTTCTGTAATAAAGAAGACATGAGAAAATTAAAAATGTAAATTTGTCACAAGGGGTTTGTTCAGCACTTGGGAGAAAATGCACATGTTATTATATTTGACCACAGGGGCAGATCTAGACATGTACTGTGACCTTCGCAAAACCCATGTGAAGAAGCTGGGGTCCGGGGGTCGCTTAGGGCCCTTGTGGTGAGGTACCAGAGTCTGAGGTCGTTTGACCTTCGCAATGGCGAATGGTGCGAAGGTCTGGATCCGTGCCTGGACCACTACCATACCTGCAGATGTAGGACAGTCTTTTCCTCCTCCTCCCCCCCACATTTATTTTTGCGTGGGAATTATCCCCACTTTTCGACGGTAAATGCAAATTTAGAAAGTATAATGCATACTCCAAGCAACGAGATACACGCCATTGTGACAGGATTCAATATTTTGACATAAATTATGTCATCATCAGGATCCTGATGACAAAATTTATGTCGAAATATTGAATCCTGTCACAATGGCATGTATCTCATTGCTTGGAGTATGCATTATGCTTTCTTACTTGAAGTTGATTAGTGGACCTTTCGAAATGCAAATTTCTTTTAATAAAATAAGAAATGAAAAACAAATTACAGTATGACTTTTGTGCCAAAGATGAATTTAAATTCCAAAATGCTGTCAGAGCACCTAGAGGCTTATTAGTTTTTAAAAATTTGCTATGGAAGGGGGAATCCTCTCTGCCTTTCTCTGTCCCCAACTTTAAAATTGATTTGCATAAGTGACTACTGTACAGTGTTACTTGTAATCATTCTAGAACACTAAATACAATACAGTAAATACGTAAAGCACTATAATTTACAACATCTTAATGATGATATTAAATAATTTCATCTGGTTGCACGAGACAAGATCAACCACACTGGTAAGTTTGTTGTGCTAATAGTACAACTATCTAATATATACAACCAACATATTTCTTCTAAAATTCCTGGGCATAGAGGGTGGCAGACAGCATAGCATACTTGCATACTTGTTGTCCACAACAGCTACCTTACCAGTCTTTGTCTGATGAAGACTCACAGGTTAAGGGCCAAAATGTCACATATCTACTTTGGTTAAAAATTTAATATCTTGGTAATGCATGAATAAAACAGTTTAAATTAACTCTAGAGTTGGATACTCACTGTCTTTTCGACATTGGTTACAAAGACCATCACTGCCTGCGAATCTATCAGGACATCTTGTACATGGAATTTTTAAAGCAGCGGATGGTGCTGGTGACACTGTTTTGACCTTAACAGTTTGCTCTGACCTATTAGCATCTAAGACACTCTGACACTTGAAGCAAATCGGCTGATTTTTTGGTGTTAGTTCGGAACACTTTGGATAAACACATTTCACTTGTAGTTGTTCTGATAGTTCATTCTGTGACAGCGGTCTCTGGTGACATTCATAGCAATGTTTTCCATCTCCCAATGTTACAATGACACTACCACACCCATTAGTTATACATGTGTTCATTAAAAGAGTACCGGCTTCACGGCCAATAACTGATGCCGATTGTAAAGAGGATTGCGATGGAAGGCTTCCTCCTGACAGATTAGGAGTGTGTTCATAGCATTCTCTGCAGTAGCCATCTTTAAAGCGTTTTTTACCACAGCATCGGCTTTTACAGACATTCCTAGACTCAGAATCCTTGAGGAGAATTTCTTCCAAACACTTTGAACAGTAGCCACCTTGTTCCTCTGTACCATATAATTCACAGTTCTCAGTTTTGCAAAGTATATTAGATGGTTTCACTTCAGAATAATGTTGGTTTAAACTTCCAGTCACAACAGATTTTATTCCTGATACAGATTTCACACCTTCCATTGAGCTCTGTCTCAGAGCTTTTGTTGTTTTCACTTGGGGAATATTAGCAATATGCCTATGAACTGATATGTTTTTATCATAGCATTTACGGCAGAACCCTTGTAAATCATCTTGGCCTGTTAGCTTACATGTTGGTTCATTGCATTTTTTAGAACCAACAGTTGTCTGCAAAATAGCCAAGCTATCCAAACCACTTGGATCACCTAGAACGCTTGGTCTTTCTTGGTGTGATGGGTTTAACCCTGAAGCAGTTGGTAACTGATTAGAAGGTAGTACACCATAACCAATAACCTGTGGAGTTCCTTGCATTTTATAATGTTGAGTTTCAGAGCAGATATCACAAAGACCTTGTCTTTCTGGATTTGCTTTTTTCAAGCAGCCTTCTGTTCTACACTTCCCAAGCTCAATATGCTGATTCATCATCATTTTACTGTTACAGTTGTGACAGTAATCTCCTGGTAGTTGAGACGAACAAAAGTAATGACATGCAGGAGTCTTGCATGGCTTGTCCATACAAACAGAATATCCCTGCTGGGCATACTGATCTTGATGAGCAAGGAGATCTCGCTGGTGAGTAAGTTGCATCTGTGGATGAATAAATAGCCCCGGTTGGTGAGCAAGCGGACCAGTATTTGTGACAGTTGGAGACTTATATGATGGGTTCAGTGGTGGTGCTCTTAGCTCACTCTCAGGCTCATTTTTAATCTGCAAATTTAAATGACCAAGTTGATTGGAAACTTCACCAATAGGCATGCTTTCTGGAGGTGCAGTTGCAGATGGATGAAAGCTTGTACAATTTGTCATAAGACACTCTTTACAAACATCATTGTCACCATATGTTGGATTCTCATTACACATACAACAGAGCTTTAATCTTGGAGGATTCCCAAATTGGCTGTTTTGTGGTGGTGCTGCAATCAAAGCCTTAGATGCTTCACTTCGAAATGCTTCCTGATAGTTCTTCTCTGCCAATTTAAAATAAGTCCTCCTAATACTGACAGATTCAGGGCATTCTTCAACTCCAAGCACAGCTGTTGGTATTCCAAGCATTGTGTGCATGCTGCTACTGACTGGTAGCTCCTGTTTGTTTAAGTATGAATCTAATAATCGCTGTTTTGACTGATCTTCATCTGGTAGAAGGTAATGTACTGAGAATCCTTCAAAGTTTTTGTTACACAATGGTAAAACCATTTCAACGTTTTCTTCTGGTAACAATTTCTTGCCTATCAATGGTACAAAATGGTTCTGATGGTAGCCAAGTACGATTGGATTATGGCAACAATCTTCAGGTTTGCAAAGTACTGGTAGGTAAATTCCTGTGACATTCTGAGGCTGGAGTGATCTTCCTGCAAAGTCACGGAACATTGTGTCGGCTAAAACAATGATGGGTCTTCGCAGAATGTTTGCCATGATGAATACGTGGATTTCTTCTAATGAGTGATATGGCAACATGGGTTGACCATCTGGATTAGGTTCTGGTGATGAATTACGAACAACCAACTTCCATTCATCATCCCAGTTCTAAATTAAAAAAAAATCAATTATATTGTGCAGTTTCATGGAGCATATTTAAGAAAACATTTATATTTATCATTCAATTAAAAAATAAATTAATATTTTTAACCTTTTTAATAAAGAATTATAATTTTCAAAAATATTTATAAAACATCATCATGTTAACATTCAATACACAGAGCATTAGCCAAAATAGAAGAAACAGATGAGGTGATGCTGGGACAAAGGCAGCGTGTAGGGGCTATATATAATTACGGTATTATATGAATACATTTCAGGAAAAAACACATTTCAATAATTTCAGACGAGGCAACCACCTGATCTGCCTCATGCTGGCTACGGCCCTGATATATCAACATTAACAATGTCACCATTAGGATTTAACTTACCATAGTGTTATAACGCAGCCCTCCTGACGGTATTCCTTGATCAAAGGCTGCCCTTCCTAACTGCCACCTTTTTCTGTATTGCTTAACAACATTGTCGTTGAATATATCTTGGTATAATATTCGTCGCATCTGAAGGTCAAGATCCTCAATCCCCCAGAGGAAGAGAGATATGGCATGCATCAGACAATTGCCATCACCTATAAAAAATGTGTTCACATGAAAATTTGTACAATAGCCAAAAATTAAAAGCTATCTTTTTGTGTTTTTAAAATTATAAACTCTGACCAAGTATGTGTGTTCTCCTTCCCTATATCCGATCATCTTTCAAAATTGCTGTCTCAATTAAAATTTAAACTTTTTTATAATAATTATTGTTAGATATTATTGATTTGATTACATATTTTTAAATTTTTAAGAATATTTATGTAAAAAAATGCTGAAAAACTTTTATTTATTTTCTTGCGCAACATGTGTCATTTAGGATTGTTGGTGGGTATATTGTGGGTTGAAAGTACATTACTTGGAGTAAGACAGTACATGCATCATTTGCTGGTGCTATAAATGCCCAGAATACAATACAATAGAATACAAAAATCATTTATAAATATGAACATTTTGAGCTTGTTAATGAATACAAATATTTTTTTTTTTCCTATTTGAACCAGTTACTTGATCAAATTCCACAAACCTGTTGTTTTTAATGGATAGAGCTTTACGGTGGCATCACTCCAGTTGATGATTCGTTTATCATTAAAATATTTCATGATGTTGATGTCAATGAAAGCCCTTTCTAAGACTTTAACAAAGTCTGCAGGTTGGAGCCCCCAATGTTCCGGTAGCAGAAAGGAGAATATAGAAAAGTTGAAAAAGACGTATGGCATCATTGGCGCTGGGTTGGCAAAGATGTCATTCTTGACTTTCTGACGGATCTTCTCTTTCGTTGCTGGATCACAATCAGCAATTCTTTGTGGCAACCCTGACATTGATCTTGGCTGTCTGCCACTACTGACAACCTCTTTGCCAATTTCATTTGGTGCCATCGTACCAACGTTTGACTTAGAACCTAAAATTAAAAAATGAAAATGTACATCTGGGTTGAAGATATGGTTGTAAAATTTTAACACACCAACAAATTTGAACAGACTTTCAGTGAGCATTTCACTTAGCAAGAGAGTTGGTCACTCCGGAGAAAGTGTTTCTGAATGAGCAGTGAACCGTCAGCCAGGTCAGTTCAAATGTGTTATTTGTCAAAATTCAACATTAAAATTTTACAATACAAAAGAACCTAATTTTTTAAGGCTGAAAAGGAGAGGATACAGATGGTTTAATACCTAATATTTTCAAAGATACCAAGTGTGTAAATCACCTGAGAGTGAGAAAATGCAAAATGCAAGAGAGCGTGGTGGACCGGGGTGTTTCCATAGACTGAATGAGCCAGGAGTGGTTACGAGAAGGTAAGAGAAATTTTGTGGAATTTATAAGCATCTAGACTCTCACCTTTATATCTATAAACAACTGCACCATCCTAATTTTACAAAATGACAGGTAATAAAAAATTTGCTTTGGCCATCATTCAGGATTGATCCACTTGGCTAGACTACAATACATTGCTCCGTGCCAATACACAAAGAACACAGTACCAACAGTATAACATTTCATATTTCTTATACTTGAAACAAAATTAGATTTTCTAGTTTTTGTTTTGCTGTACTTTGGTCGACAAGAGAAAATGATTGTTGGGTGGGTGACTGTGAGAAGGGCTGGAAAGGTGTGATTCTTACACCGTAGGCATGAGACTTGGTAAGCCTGTATTTTGCTGAAAAGGTTTATGGTTGTTCCATAATAATGAAATAATATATTGGCAGTGGCAGATTTAAAGGGGTAGGGGGGCCTAACAGGCTTAAGCCCCCTAAAGTTGAACTAAATTTTTTCCTTGGTGTTGATGAGAATGGACCAATAAAAAGAAATACAGAGCGGCTGTATTTAAGGTCTGCAAGCCAAATCGGGATTTAAGCCCACCTAAATCACAATCCTGGATCTGCCGCTGATTGGGCCCAGAAGTTAGAAGGCAGCATAAAAAAGAACTAGGCACCTTACCATGTAATGCCATGGCTTAGTATCAATGTTTTCCTGAATATACTTTTAGCCATCAAATTAATTAAAATTTACCAGTAAAAATGTTTTTTATTGATAAATAATTATATAAATTTTGATTATACATGTATTAAAGGCAATACTGGAATGTTCATTGAGGCCTGTGGTTACGTAGATTTGGGGTAGGGCCAAAACCAACCCAAAAGCCATGCCTGACAAGTCATGTTTTTTGGACAATTTACCAGTACAATTTTTTTCCAATTGGAAGAAAACAATTGTACTACAATGTACTCCTGTTCCTAATTGCTCATTCCTCTACATTCATTATTGAATGCCATGAAAAGGATCATCAGAACAGCCTCTTCCCCGGTTACAGTTTTCAAGGGACATGGTCTAGTGACTTTTTTTTTCAAAATCCATACTGTTTTAAATAAACATAACAATCAAAATGCTCACACAGTTTGGCTATGTAGCTTCAAAATGAAGCAAACTAAAGTTTGTTGAGTCAAAAGTTGCCAAAATAATACTGTAGTACAGAAAAACTGAGTTTTAAGCTTTTAGTAGTGTATTTGGCTAATTTGGAATAAAATTCCAAATTCAAGCTTGACATAAGATTTGGGTACATGGCTATTGACAGCTTAAACTCAAGCTAAGGGTTAAATGTGGATGACTGGAACTATGGAGAGTTTAGGTTTTTTGCAATCTTCAGTGAATGAATATAATTCTTTGCATAACAATCATAGCACAATCTCAATTGTAAATTTACACCTATTTTGAAATTTTACATTCTTGTTTCATTTATAAGTCATGATTCTTGTTTTATTTTACATCATTCCATCAATAACACTTTCCACCACAAATTGCTATCATTTATCACATACAAATGTTTCATCTATCATATTTATGTTCTGTTTAAAACCACTTTCAGGATGGGTCTTTTCATCTATGTAATTTAACAAACTGACACAAAGATACTATCAAGCAAATACAAGGTATACCAAGTATTAATATTATAGAAATTTGAGAGAATAAAATTGTTACAAGATCATGATAATTATTGCCACTGGATTTAGTAAAGTTAAACTGTCAAATTTATTTTCATAGCAGATTTATGTGTTTTCAATTAACAATTCTCTAAGTATTTTTTTTTCTAAGTCATTTTTTTTCTTTGCTACCTTTGATTCGACACGTTTTATATTTAAAATGTTCACAAGTACATACGCTGAAACTGAAATATTCATTTTTATATAACATAATTGTGTAAACTTGGAGAATATGTGGCAGAGCCAAACCAAATGAGACATAAGTCGCAAATTATGCTAGTTTTCCACAATAGGCAGAAATTTAAAATAGGTAATTTTTTCAAATTTTATTTTATTTAAAAAATATACAGTTCATACATTCAACTTTCATACTACCTTAACAATTT
>JAOTQE010061258.1:0-18622 GCA_025631205.1 Nesometra sesokonis | reverse complement strand
TTTACCCCCAATATTGCAACGTTATATGCTAAAAATGAGCAAAAAACATCAAAAAGGCTGGAAGCCTCTATATTTTGGATAATTTCTCACTGTAAAAATCTTATTAAATAATTTTTAAATACACTAATTTCTATTCTCCAGTAACGTTGATGCTACTTTGATATGATCAAGTTAATTTCAACATTAATGTTGATGATTTTTTGGTCATTTTCAGGTGACGATATATCTTTAATGCTTATATTCTGTAATTTTATTTACAGGAAATGTTATCTATCCTTTTAATGGTTAAAAAATGTCTGAGTTATAACATGAAAATATACTTAATTTTTTAATAGGCCTACCTATTAGACATTCATTTTGAATGTTTATATTAGGAAATAACTATGTAAACTATATTCTAATTCTATATGATACATTTTACTATCATAACCAGTAGCCTGCCTATCTTTATTTCAGATATGTTGTAAATTTAAGAAAAATTAAAGCAATGTCCTAATTTTATTTGACATTTATTGCTCAATGTTATAATTTATCAATATGAATCATCAGGATTCTCCACCTTTATTTAAATTTTGCCTAGTGATGTTGTCAGATCCATTTACTCAATTGTATTTTCATTACAACTGAGGTCGGACTCCTCAACACATGGACTGATGGTGGAATCTACCCTCATTAGACCCCTGGGGCGCGGAAACAGAAAACGCACATCTCCGTATCACCTGTTCCTCAATGTTGTCTTTTACTAATAGGTGACACTCTTGAAATGATTGTTAATTTGAAATGCGATGACGCCGCATGCGGTTCCACTTTTCTGCCTTGAAAACGTGATGAACCGGAATTTCATAACCAGAGAATACAAAGCGGAGTTCATCAGATAAAATTGTTGAATGAAAACAGTTTGTCGAAATTAAAACCGGAGTGAATTTAAACGTGCCGTTATAAAACAATAGGTATCAGTTCGACCTGTTGTTTTAGACGTCTAAGATGGCATTACCTACAGCGTTGCTAAAAACATAACAGATGCGACTTATGACCAAAGAAACATAATGCCTCGTTAAAACACTATAGCAACATACTCATAAGAAACAACTAATTAAATTGTCAATGATAAGTTACAGTAATGGCTGGTGGGCTGGTGGTCACTTTCTCATTAGATGAAGAAAGTGCTTAGAATGTAATATGGGTCCTAGTGTAATAATAATTTTTAGTATAAATATGCAACCTCTTTAAAATAAATTTAAACAAAAAATTAACATAGTAATATATTAAAATAAATAGGCTAATTTATGCTCTGATTGTGAAACTTTTACAAAACCTGGAGAATCCTCTGGTGAAAACTAAATTCCAGGATAAAATATAATAATTCAAGGAGTCTGGGAGATGGTCCAAAATTTTTGGAGACTCCAGGACAATCGTGGAGCCTTGGAAGCGCTGAGATTTAGTAAACTATAATGCAAGTAAGTCGAATTGTAACATTTTGAATATGATGATTAAGCAGAGCGTAACCACAGATCCTATAGGATCTGTGGCATAACATATGTGGTATACGATTACAGTATTTGTGTCCGAGCTAGCCAGTGATTAGCGCAAGTCACTAATTTCGGAACGAAACTTGTGCTTCCTGCAAACCCCAGATTGAAAGAAGCTATGGAGCTACGCTTTGTACATGTGAATGATTTTTACCTTGTGTTATGCGTTGGCCAATCAAATTTGCAATCAGTCTGCATTTGTCAATCAATTACAGGTGACAGGTCTTAGGAATATAGTAGTCACCAGTGGTAATTTGAAAAAACATTATGACTTAGGCTACGTCTTGTATCTGAAGACCCAGGTCGTTACGCTGTCAATTAACTTACACCTTACGGTACGCTCCGCTTAAGCCATGGATCTGAACTCTTTAGTGAACGTAAATACAGTGCTAACTTTAACATGCAACCTAGTCCCACATACCTTTTGACCAATAGTAGAACAGGCCCGTAGCCAGGGGATTCCTGGGGTTCGTACAAACCCCATTTTTCAGCGAACCCCCTTTGAAAAAACGAACCCCCACCCTACCAATATTGAACCCTTTTTCCTATTTTCGCATCTGTAGTCGGTATTGCTGCACTCACACTATTCTAAAATCATCATCCATATCAGTTACATTATAACTAATTTGCCAAATACACACTATTAGTATTAGAGTGCAGATAGGCTCCATCCCCTGGCCCCACAGGGTTGATTCCCTTTGACCTCACCGGGACCCTTAGCCAACCCCCCCCCCCCTTTAGGAGTACCTGGTTACGGGCCTATAAAATCTGGCCAATAGGAGAACATTACATACTCTAACTAATCGTTATCCTTGTAACAGTTTAAATACAGTACTTCAGTTTACTTACTGTACAATACTATAAACACATGCTAGTATATCTGTAACAACACCAGTAAGAAAAGCCTGATAAAAGAAACAGTTGTTTCCTAATAAAGTTGTCTCTTCTGTAAAATCTGTTGAATATCAACCTCTTTTGTGAACTCCTTTTTAATTAAAATTCTTCAAAAGTGGCATATTGACATAGAAGATTATGATATGACAGATCCAAATACATTAAAAGCTACACATGTTTTGTGTCAATCAAATTGTATTTTTTGACTTGTTGCAGAACACTGTTTCAGAACCATGGCAGAAAGTTAGGCCTAATAAAATAATAGGCCCAAGTGATTTGAAATGGTAAGAGAATCTGTTGAATATGTTAGTCTAGGCTTGAAAAAATTGCTTTTACTTGATGATAAAGTATGTTACATTTTAACTAATACAAGATAGTAAATTGTTTATAATTCATAAAGTCAACTTGGATTTTATTAAGTTTAGCTGAGCTACTGTGTTATATAATTGGTCTATACCTGAATACTTATTTTAATTTGTTGCAGAGTCAAAGCCAAATGATTGATAAACACAAAGCTAGTTTTCCACTATAGGTACAGTAGAAATACAACCATAACCACAACATAAACAATTTTCAGTTATCAATAAATGCTAGAAAAATGCAATTTATAATGATCTAGTTTACTGATAAGCAATTTTCAAATGCAGTTCTTTTTTATTATAAATGTTCGAACTTAGATTTTTCATAACTAAACTCAGTGTTATTTTTTGCCATTTCAGACTCAAAGTGTTCTTATTTTCTTCTTATTTTATGTACTTTCCAAAGATACAAAACTGCTACTGTATTGTACAGTTGCCTGCATTGCGCTGTATAAGGTGGGGTCTACATGTGAACGACTGGCTCAATGGGGAAATTTTGTATTTCAGCAAAAGCTTGACTGGATATTTTGTGTCATTCATTGATGGAACTTCTGATTACACATTACATCTGATGACATTAATGGAGTAAATATTCAGTTGATATAACCATACCTTTTGAAAACAGTATGTGATAAAAAAGTATAATGCCTACTCCAAGCAATGAGATACACGCCATCAGGACAGGATTCAAAATTTCAACAAATTATGTCATCATCAGGAATGATTTCTGATGATGACATATTTTGTGTTGAAATATTAAATCCTGTCACGATGGCGTGTATTTCATTGCTTGGAGTATGCATTATACTTTCTTACTTAAAAGTTGATTAGTGGACCTTTCGGTATGTGATAAGCTTGACCATTTTCTTTTTTTTGTTTTTTATATTTATCCCTTTGATTAAAATAACCCTCATTTAAATTTCTCAGCCTCAGTTTATACTTAATTTGTTCTTAATTGTTGAGCAATTTCAGCCTCATTGTTCTTATTTGTTCTTATAAACAAAAATGTGTCCTTTAATTGATATACTGTATGCAATCCTATGTTAATTTAAGTCGCATTCAAACTAGTGATTTTTTGTTTGGCAACCTTTTCAAATACGAGACCACTGGGCTTAGAGGAATTAAATTTACTAGCCCAATTTTTACTAGACATTGTACAGTGGGCTATGGAAGTAACTTTTGTTTTAACTGCAAGCAATTTACTGTTATACATCATTTGTACCATTTTCAATTTAGATACACTATAACAATTATAAAGTAATCAAGTAACTTAGACCTCTTGGGATCTACTTGAACATCTAAGTGCTCCTTAGCTAGCTGCATGCCTCATTAGGCTAGCTATCCATCCCATTCAGCTTGAAAGATGAACTGAGTACCTGCATACCACGACAGCTGTATCTGTGTCAAGTCCTTATTAGCACCTGTTTATCTCTGCCACCTCTAATCTAGCAACTGTATACACTGTCAATCTACTCATAAGCAACACGCTTGGTTACTTTTATTCCTAAACATTTTGCTTTCAAGATGTGTCAATCAATATGCCTGACTGCTGATGCATCTTATCGTGAAGCGGCTGGTTTCGCTTGCCTCCTACCTTACTACAGTAAAGGTGATATATATCTCAACTTACAAGGCCTAAATCGCTAGGCCTGACTGTCACACCTCTCAGTGGAAGTGACTGGTTTGGATTGCCTCCCGTCTTTCTAGAGGTGGGATGTAGTGTGGTTAAGGTGAGATATATCTCAGCATACAAGGCCTAACTTCGAAGGTATCTCAGTTTGATAAACCTCCTCAAAGAATTTCTGAAGAAGTGAGACCTACTTTAACTAAGTGGATAAATCAGTCCTATGATACAGTATATTGTTCACTTATTTGATATTTATCATGCTGGACTAAATTACATGAATTACAATATCTTGTCTTGTTGAATTTGAATAGGACCGCCAGGTTGATAAGTATAAATGGGGCAAGGCTTGGCAACACCACCAAGTTGTCGCACAGGAAGTTATTGGGAAATAAGCAAATGAAAAACAGAAAACATAAACAAATACATAGGAACTTTTTGTTTATTTTGGTCCATAACTTCGGTTATAGATGTCCGATTTTAATAGTTGACCCCTCATTTTAAAGCTTACAACAAGTGTAATATGGTTTTAATAATATCTCAATTTTTCAATTTTGCGACAACTTGTGGTTTTGCAATGACGTGCATCAAACAGTAAATCCAAGGTTAATGTACAGAAAAACTAACAAACCTTCAATTTTCTGGAAAGTTCTGTTTAGAGAGTCAATTTTACCTTTGGTTTTTTTATTTTACCTTTAAAAACGTTGAGTATTTTTTTTATAGATTGTGCCATTTTTAAGAGAGCTAATAATACTATGCTAAAAACCCTTAAGGTATTTTGGCTAACAATCTTAGGCCTACAGTGAGCACCTTCTTGAAAATTTTGTTTACTAAAATAATTTTTGGAAAAGGTATTTGGATATTTATTCTGCATTCCACTAAGCTTAATCTCAAATTCTTGAAATAATATTTGCTCAAAATCTGGTAAATTTAAATGAAAACAGGCTGCTACTAATTTTGCTTTGGGTCACATTAGAAAGTTTTTATAGGTTAAGTTGAAAAGCACAGGTGCCGAAAAGACACATACTTAGCTATTTAATATTCACCTGTTGTGAGTGATGATTTCTTGTATTGTCACCTATGGAATGTCAAGATAAAATTCTGTGACAGTCTGATATCATACCATTGACAGGGGGCTTAGGTCGGTGACATACTTAACGATAACTAGACAGCAAGGTCAATGTTATCTGTGTTTAGCTGTTGGGGTGGGGAAGGGGTAAGCTGCTACCGATAACCCTCAGTGAGGCCTACTGTAACTTGACGAGTTTGTTAAAAGATAAATGGAAGATGTTATTTCAATGTTAAGCTAGTGGGGCTTCAGGGAGGGATCAGTGACAAGATCTAAAGCCTAGTGGGCTTATATGGAGGACCCCCTAATGGGATGGGAATGATGGGAAGTAGATAATTCTGCCATCCATAGGTCTATAATAGCTCAAAGTATGTACTTTCTACTACTGTAATTAGTGTTCTGACAATTGATGCTATTTTTTTTTTTAAATAAAAAGTTGTTTCACAGTAAAGTTTACGCATTACAAACATTTTGTTTGATGTGTATATGGAGTAAGGCATGGCAAAACCACCAAGTTGTCGGAAATTTGGAAAATGAACATCGTTCTGAAACCATATTACTGTACACATGCTATAAGCTATAAAATGAGGGGTCAATTATTAAAATCGGACAACTATAACCAATGTTGACACTATGAAGACTTCTGTGTTCCATTTTTTAGTGATTAAAATAAAGAAAAGGATACCTTTCGGAACAATTACTCTGCACTTGATTTCAAAAGAAGGCGCCATCGTAGTGGTGAATCACAGCCATGAGATATGGCCGAAACCTGTACACACACGAAATCAAGTGCAGAGAAATTGCACATACGAAATCAAGTGCAGACTAATTGTTCCAAAAGGTATCGTTTTCTTTATTATAACCAAAGTTATTGAACAAAATAATTCAAAATTTCCTTTGTATTTGTTTATATTTCCTGTTGTTTATTTGCTTATTTCTCAATAACTTCTTGTGCGACAACTTGGTGGTTTTGCCATGACTAGCCTCATAATGAGTTTAAACAGTTTGCCTAAGTGGCTTTGACATTTTAGCAAACTACATTAAGACTCATTACACTATACTGATAACAGTCGTTAAATGTATAAAAAGAAGTTGTTCTTATAGAAATTAAAATAAAACTGGAAAAAATTTCTTACTAGAACGATTTAGTCACAATTTAAGAGGTGTGGTTTGTAAGACAATAGTGTTAAAAAAGGTTTTGAAATGATATTCAATAAAAATAAATGTTTAAATTTACTGATTTTTATTTTTCTTGATTAAGATGTGATTGATTGGTGAAAATATGCTTTCATTATATACACAATTGAAGGTTTAGCCTGTCATTCTATGTAATACAGTTACTTGTAAAATTTGATAGCAACAACTTCCCTCTAGGCCTATTCATTTACAGTATTGTTGGTCGTCATAATATGAACAGGCCTAAAAAGTACAACTAAGTAATTACTGTATACTATTAGTTTATTTCTGACTTGCAAGAACACCTTAGGTGCTAACAAATAGGTTAACAATGCTTATTTCGTTAAAATTTAACAACAGCTCAACCCCTTAGTGTTTACTTTATATTACTAAATTTATATTTAGCTTGTAGTAATAATGTGTGGTGTACGTTGCCTGTTTGTTATTAGTTATCACTAGTAAACCACAGGAAGTTGCCAGAGTCTTATCCTTATTTGATCCCTTTCCTTTATAATGTCTTGTTTCATTAAATCATGTGTAGGCAATTTCATGCCGCCAAGCGAACAGGTATCTTTGTTTGCCCGACCCCACACGCAGGGGAAATTTCTCATGCCTATAAGGAAGCGTTTGATCCACCCGCTAATGTCTCCCACGTGAAGTGATGAAAAAATAGTGCCGCGGTAGCTTTCTCGTTTGATTAACCATTAAATTGCATGGGTAACCCAAATCTACCTTGAGAGGAAAATGTTCAGAAGGTTAATTTGTTTCAAGTGTAATGTTTTATTTAAATTAAAAAATATAAAGTGTAATACCGTATAGAATCTTATCGATGAAACATCTAATTTCAATAACCATTAACATCGGTTTTAATATTTCACCTAGATTGTTTTTAATTGGTTGAACATTGGGAATTTGCATGTATTTACAGGTGTTTAATTCAGTTAAAAGTACAAGTTGCCTATATGACGGAGTTTTGAAAAATCATAGAAAAAAGATGTATTGTCAACAAAAATTGTATAATATTGTTTGTGGTTTAAAAATAATTTATTATAATTGTATCAGGGACCGAAGGTTTTAACAGTCACTAAAACAAGTAGGATTTATTTAAAGAAAACATGTATAGAATCATGAACTAATGGGGACAATTTCTTCTCTGTGAACATGTACTGTACTTGTTTTTTTTATATTTTGTACAGTAACTTGCAGACTTTTCAAGACTTTGTTTTCTCCTTGCATATTTTTTGCCATACATGCCTCATACAAGTCATTCATTCACCTTTTATTTCACAATTTAAAATCCATAGCAAAAATGCATATTTCTTAAATCCGTGAATGACGTTTCTAAAATATTAATTGAATGATGGCACACCATTAGAGACAAACATAAAGTTTGAACTGAAGAAAGAAGAGTTGAATGTAGATATGATGCAAGGAAAACTCTATTCTAGCTGCCTTGATTTTATTATTTTTAAAATTACGGGGTGTTTATACTATTTTCATTGTGTAAGCTAAATTTTCAAATATCTTGTCTTTGGAGAAGGTTCTCACAATATTTCTTTAGTACTGGATACTCAAAACCGGAATTACCTTTAAGGATACCTGTCATGTAGGCATCTTTTTTCATATCTGAGATTAAAGTCTATTGTTTTAGCAAATCACCTGGTCTGAAGTTACTTACTCCTGTTACCATTGGTGACTCTGTATAATGTGTTCTATTCATTTGTAGTTTTTATAAAAAAAATAGTTATAATTAATTTTATTTTGTATTTAATATTTTTGATTACATACAAGCCACCTTTTCATTTTCACCTTTGGTCTAGAATATGTTTGTAGTGCAGAAGTTTGGTTACATTTAATATCAAACAGTTTTGTATTTTGTAAATGTTATTTGAGTTACTCTGAAAGATTAAATTTATCTCATTTGATTTTGTATTTATTAAGAAATTTTTGCACTATAATTTGCAGTTTCTATACAGGGAAACCTGCTCCGTTTAATAATAAGACCATAACAGGAATAAAATTTGGAAGTACTGTACAGTATAACTTGTCTTGTATTGACCCCAAACTAGATAGAAAAAGAAAAATAATAATTTTTTTTGATGTAAATAAACACGTCCATGGTTCAGTCCATACATTCTGATATGTTTAGATATTTATTATTTTATTTTTCACCTGTTTTTTATGCATATTATATTACTTAAATCATGTGTGGTCGGTGAGTAGTAGCCAACTTATTCATTCAACATTTTGCAGGATTACTTAAGTTATTTGTAATTCTTAACATTGTTCTTATTCATAAATCTTTTCGGATTTCAAACTTGTTGCTCGTAAATCATTAGCTTAAAACTACAGAAAAAAATAGCAGCAAAAACGATTTTTGGACTGGTTTTGTCTGAAGTGGATGTACTTTAAGTCCTAAGTAGGGCTTACACCCTGGTCAAAACTGTGATAATCTTCATTCAACTAAACCACTTACCATGGCACGAAATAGATAATACTTCATGGTCATGATGTTTTGTTGTTTTGTGCACACACTGCTAATGCACTTTGTAACATCTTTCTTCTTGTAATTAACCCACGATAGCTATACCTAAGGATTAATTGTTTAATTAGTAAAGAATGCAAATGGATTTAAGTTTGCAGAATTTCTTTACCACCAGTTACCCGATTACTGGTGGTGATTGTACGAAATGTATACTGTAAAATATGCTAACCTTAGCTGGATTGAGGGATTATAGAAATGGAGAAGAAAGTTGGACTGTAGCCTGGAAGGTGCTTTTGGTTTCCAAACTACAATCATCAGTTGATATCCCACTTAGGTTTTTTTTTTCTAACAGTTTACCCATTTTATTTCGCAAGTTGAGAAAAGTTATTTGTTTAATTAAAGCTAATAATAATATTTAGGCTTTTATATAGCACTCTATACAATTAAGTCTCAGGGCGCTCTCCACATTATTACCCCAATCATTGGTATGACGTCTTTGCTGCATGATATATAAATCAGCGCATGGCATTCAAATCTCCTAAACCCCTTTCACACAAAATTGTAAACTGGGAATATTGCGGTAATTCGCGAATGCCGGCTTTAGTGTGAAAGGGTACTTCCCCTTCAATGCCTGGACAGTGCCGGTATTCGTTAGACCACCTTAGACCCTAGAAATATTACCACTCAAGTATGCTCTAGATTTCTATCTGTTTGCATTACTTTCAATAGGCATAAGTAAATTCCCTTCACTATGAATAGAATGTTGACATGAAACAACGTAAACTTTATATAAATTCCTGAGTTGCATTGTCCATTATTATGAACCAGATTTTAGGTTAAACCCCTTTCACACAGAACTGTAAACTGGGAATATTGCGGTAATTCGCGAATGCCGGCTTTAGTGTGAAAGGATACTTCCCCTTCAATGCCTGGACAGTGCCGGTATTCGTTAGACCACCTCAGACCCTAGAAATATTACCGTTACTGCCTTAGGCCCGATATGTATGAAAGGTTCCACAGTGTAATGCCTGCTTACGCAGTGAACCATACCTAAACAAAGATCAAAGTTGGAAACCTGTATTAAGACTGCCAATTTTACGCCTTTCGCTCGGACCCTTTCACACATGAAACCCTTATATTACCGGAATTTGACCTGTGTGAAAGGGTTTAGACTGGCAATAATACCGGCATGGTTATGGTAACATTTTGGTATTTTCTGTGTGAAAGGGGCTCTAGATACCCACTACTGGTGTGCATAAGTTCAATTTGTTAAGTAATATACAGTAATAACATTGATAAACATCTAAGTGATATAAATTCAGGAAGAGTTGGGTTAACATGTTAATAGCTTGATTAAGATCATATCAGTGGATTGCTCTGCTTCGCAATATCCAACGGCTTAAGCTAACCACGCGTCATTCTAAAAATGCTTCGTATTGTAGGGTTTTTATCTTCTTAGTTTGCTGCAAACTTACCATTAAACCTGATTCAACATCCCTGGCTTACTCTGGAATGATGATCCTAGGCTGGATTTTAATCCGGTCAAATTCTTTGTGGACTAACATTTAGTCCAAATGGCACCTTTGAAGAACTTAAGCCTAAACACATGTTTTTTGTACCTAATTTCACCTACAATATTTTTTTGATTTTATATTTATCAGAGTAGGCTCATAGACATGTCTGCGTGATGTTTGCTTGGTTTAATCAATTTTAATCATCCGAGCAAATCAAGACATTAGTATCGCCACTGTATGTAAACAAGATGCATAATTATTTATTCATAAACTTTAAAACAGAATTTTTAGTTATTGGAATATTTAATTAGAAAGTATTTTCCAATTTCATAATTTATCAAAAATATATTAAATCCAAATTACTACAGTATCATATGTAAACTACAATGTACGTCTCTGTGATTTTATAAATAAAATATGTATAAATATTTATTTATGAATTATAAAATGTAAACATATCATTCAGTTGTCAGAATTTATAATTAAGAAATACTTTCAATTTCATGATTTATTCAAAATAAATTACTAGCCAAGTGCATTATTAATGTTTAATTACACCATCGTCTTTCACACTTTGTGTGATTAAATTTTATTCATTTCAAGGTCATAAATGACGCAACTCATACCCATACGATATCAATAAAAACAATTTTTCTAGTCTAGGAATAGGATACTCAATGTGTTTTGGTTCAATCTTTCAAAATTGTATTTACTTTTTAGGCTAAAGTAGTGTAAAAAATCACTTTTAAATTGCATTTAGTAGGAAAATATTTTCCTAAGTTCATATTTAATCATTGTGCTAATCCTCAATGTCTTGTATTGTGTTAGCCTATCTCTCCTCTACTTTACCTGGTTATTCTTTCATATTTACATTATTTTCGGTTTTATTAAGATTTTAAACAATTAAATATATTATCACTATTATAAGTTATGCACTATTTTAATATTTTAGACTCAAATTTGTATATTTTATCCAAATATCAAGGAAGGTTTAACATAGAGTATTGTCTATATCATCATCGGGAGAAATTTTCTAGTGCACTTCCTTGAAATAAATCTGTTTGATTTTTACGTTTTGTATGATTTTTTTTTTTTTACAGGATGATCTTGGGGCTATTGGTCGAAGTTGCCCGCACCAAAACCAAGGTCAGACATCATGCATAGGTAGTGGTAAGATAGATGCAAGTTGCTGTGTTGACACATACTTCAGACGATCATGCTCATTTAGACCTGGTATTACAGGTGTTTTATGCTGTAAAAAGCCAGGTAAGATTCTTAAAAAAGTGATGTGAGATTACTATAGTATAAGTACAGTCGACCTTCTCATTTACACACCCCCTAGGCTGGAAGGTGTTTGTAAATGAGAAAGTTCGTAAATGAGACGGTTCATAAAAACTGATCAAGAAAGGCCTCCAAAACACTTATTTGTGTTTATTTTGTGTTCTTGGTTGTTAAACAAATTTGTTTAAATTAACTAGGAGGAATAAAATATGAAAAACAAAAAATATCAAAGATAAAAAAATAATTACATCAGTGGCCATTATTTTGCTGACATCATTGACATAATAGTGTTTGTAAAATAGAAGGTTTGTAAATGAGAAGTTCGTAAATGAGAAGGTTGACTGTATTCATTTTAAAATGTTCTCTACCAGTGATGGATATATTTGCACATTTTTGGTGTTGTTGAGGGCGCTATGAGTGAATATACTCACCAAAGAATGTCAAAAATACGTAGAATTTCTGTGCTCAGATTACATTGCATGTCGCCACCAATAGTACGGTTGAAGAAATGCAAACTCTAATATTGTCTTATGTTAACTAACAAAGAGATGTAACCACTAAAAATTGTACCCTCTCTTGATAGGGTGTAAATATTAGCCCTCTTAGTTACCAAGTTGATTAAGTTTTTGTACATCTATTTTAGTCTTGCATAGGTGAACAATGTAAAAAAAACGGTAGTGGCAATGAATGTGTTAAATGGTTTTATTTTCTGATTTAGTGAGAAGTGAATTTAAGACTAAATTGTTGATAAATTTAATAACAGAAAAACAATAACTGAAAATTGGGTCTATTTAAATGTCATTGAAAATAAATTACGAATTCATAGACCATCATAGTTAATAATAAAAAGTTTACCAAGTTTATTTTTTAATGATTTTTATTCAGTTCTAGAAACCGAATAAAAAATTAGCAAAAGCCGAAGCAGATATTAATTTTCTCAAAAACATTAATAATTTATATGTAGTCATTTTAATTTATTATTTACAATGGCTGTCACAATATGCATAAAAGCAAGCATTAACTCAGGATGTATTTACGGTATCCGTAATCAAAATGTGTATTGATTGACTGATTAGAAAGGTTACAATTATTAATTACAGAAGTTTTATTAAAATTGGTTATATTAAATCAGAACCTAGATTGGTAGATGAATAATATATATCTAGGGGCTGTAAAAAACAGCAGGATCTTTGTAATTATTTTATATTTAAAAACTGGAATATTTCTTTATCACCAGAAAAATATTTTTAACCCTTAAAGGGTTCTTAGTTAACATGACTTAAGCTTTGATCTCACAGGACGGTCCTTGATCTACAGAATATCTTTAGGCGGGACTTTAAGCCTAGGCCGTATCAAGGTTACGATCAACGTACAAGGACAAGGGCTCTGCGGCTGGGTAGCGACACCCCTGGCATGTCCCCAGAGACTGCTAAAATACAACTTCTTGATCTGTATCAAAATAATGAACCTGATTTTCAGTTAAGATTACATCATGCCTAAAGGTAGCCTACCATAGAAGCATGGCATTTGAGTAACACTTCCCAGGGGTGAGATAATAAAATTGTTTAAATTTCTAAAAAATTACCAAATTAATACATGTTTTACACTACAATGAGTGTACCTATTGTAGTGTTTGATTTTTACTGTAAGTGTTAAATTGATAAAATCTGCACTTTTTTCTATGAGAAAATATAGTGACAAAGATTCTATAATGAGGATTTAATATCTTTTATTAGGATGGAGGTTACTGGTGTCATAATGCTAAGTGTTACTAATAAATTAGCCTACATTTCTTCAAGCATCTACCTAACTTTCTGAAAGTGCAGTTTACTGTTAGTAATTTGAGCAAATTAAAGAATAAGTTGAATGTATCACCAATGGTGTTAAATATAACCAGTCTTAGTTAAGGCATTATTAATCATTCATTGATCTATGTAGGCCTGCATTTTATTTAATGTCTTGATTTAAAATCAACAATTTACAAATGCAGATATCCTATTTATAGAACTAATCTAGTCCACAGTTTACTTCCCAGCAATTTGCAGGTACCATGTTGAACTGGATCTGAACATGGAAGAATAATGGTCTGAAGCAATGTATGTATGTGCATTGCCCAAGTAACTGACAACCATAAGCAGAGGTCCCAAGTTTGAGAAGTGAAAAACCAGTTGACTGCTTTGTCGATCAAATTTGCGTAAAGTCAAATTTGTGACGCGCCCGATAAAAAACAGAACACAGAAAAGTACATAGCAATATGTAAAAATACCTATATTATTGTATATAAATTGTATTTAACACTGAGCAGAGTTGGTATTTTTTGAAGGGACAATCGATTTTGCTTCAAGGCTAGGCCAAGACCCATTCTGAATATTTTTAGGAGACATTTAAAATTTTCAGGAGGAAAATGTATTTTTTCAGGAGGGCGGGAGATGACTAAAAAAATCAGGAAACTCCTGCCATTTTCAGGAGACTTGGGACCTCTGCATTAGTCTCCAACGTCCGACCTCTCTTGGGATTTTCAACCTGAACTGCTACAGTGTGCCAATTTCTCCCAAAAAATTAAATACCCCTAAAATTTAAAACCACTTCTTTTTAAAGCATCAAAAACCACCAAATGTCTTTTTTTGAATCTGCCTATTTAATGCAAAATCTCCTATAGCTATGTTATCTTCCATATCAGAGATACTCGGTGTAAGGCAAACATGTGATTACCTTAGAAAACAAAACTGCAAAAAAGAATCTATGATGACAAAATTTATGCCGAAATATTGAATCCTGTCACAACTTTCTTACTTGGAAGTTGATTAGTGGACCTTTCAAAAACTGCAAAAATCTATCAAAACCACAATTCTAAAACAGGTTTCAAAAGAACTGCAATAGTAGTGTATCATGTAAAATCTTTTGTATGTTTTTAAAAATATACTTTCACTTTTAAATTGAAGTGTGCTATGAAAATGTTTGTATTTACGTTTTATTCAATTTTTAAATTAAATACATATGGAAGAATTCAAAGCTAGAATTACCTGAACTCTGTAACGACGTTTCCGACGGCTTTTGGAAATGATTTTGGCCTCTGATTGTATATTATTTCCCTTGACGATGTTCTTCTTGTCTTTCTTACAACATTTTTGCATTTGTCCTTCACATCAATTTAAAGAGAAACAGAAAGCGAAATAGATGATGAATTTTAGAGACAATATCTATACTACTATTATGGTGTGTGTAAAATAGGTTGAACTTATTTTTCTCCTGACCATAAGTGTGTTACTATATAAAAATGAGGCAAAGTATGTCAAACCACCAAGTTGTTGCACAGGAAGTTATTGAGAAATAAGCAAATAAACAATAGGAAATATAAACAAATATAAAGGAAACTTTAGTCTGTTTTGTTCCATAACTTTGGTTATAGATGTCTGATTTTGATGTATTTGTTTTATATTTTACATTAAACATTTTAAGGTTGAATTGCTTAGGTTAGGCCTACCTTTAGGCCTAGGACTACCTTTCCCGTAAGTTCTGAGGAGGTGCGGTCACCTAGGTACCTAGGCCTACACTTTCAAAATTCACTCTACAATCTCCACAGAATTCTTGGAAAATGGACATTCCATATGTTGTTAATTCTTGGGTGTTTGCACTGTGGATTAAATTGATAAATTTTTTTGTCTATTAAGAACACCTAAGCTAGGGGCCTAGCCTAGTAGCGCTTGTTACCTTGTAAACATCTTTGTCTATTTTGTTCCATAACTTTGGTTATAGATGCCTGATTTTGATAATTGACCCATCAATTTAAAGTTTACAAGTATAATATGGTTTTAATATTAACTGAATTTTTCAATTTCGTGACAACTTGGTGGTTTTGCCATGACATGCCTCTTTTTTTACCTTAATATTTAAATGATTTAATAGATTGAACTTATTAACCTCTCACTAAGCAGACATTTTTAAAGCCATCATATAAATAGTATATACTTAATTAATGATATATAACTACAGTGTATGTTGAAGCTATTAATCAAATGTTATCACACAGATTCTTTGTGGGTACATTGCCACTGCACGACTCCCACAGATCTTCCAAATCAAGAACAGGAGGTGTAGAAATGCCAACATGACATTTGACATCTTGCGTCATTTCATCTCACTAAATAGTCACTACCTTTAATGTACATTTCCAATGGTAATAAACCATAAGTAAATAGGCTATTGGGTCAAAACATCAGAGTACATGTGTGTCATCTAAATATTAAGTAGACTATTAATAGCATCATCTTAGGTTTAATTTTTTTTAATTAAATTATTTCGTCCAATATTTATTTGACACCATGAAGGTTTAAAAAGTTTAAAACCACTAAAAGATTTTAAAACATTTGAAATTACTTAAATATTATGTAATGTTAACCTACTAAAAAAGTGTATAAAATTCAAAGGAGATATTTTTTAATTATTTTAATGTTTACATTTTAGCATAAAATACAAGAAAAAGAAGTTTGCTTTTTTTGAAACCTTTTTTCAAAAATTGTGAAAATAGAAATCATTGAAAATTGATTAAAAATATTACGTAGGCTATATGGTTATTATTATACATGCACATAGGCCTAATACTAATATTTGTAGTGGAAAAGGTATTCGACTATTGTATAACCAAAACATTGTGACCCTTTATTCAATAAAAATTAAATAAATGTGAGCAAATTTAACAATAAAATATTGATTGCCAGAATTGACAATAGAGTTACAGTATTGTTTTTATCAGTTAGCATCAATGATGATGACATGTTAAAATGTTGAATCTTGAAATTATATATTATACAATGGAGTTCTTATATTAATTCTATGATTTTACTGTCTTATTAATATCTATTTTGGTAATTTACGTCTAATTAAAAGTGTCACTACTGTAATTGTGCCATATCATTCATGATGCATTTTACCTTTTGGTACAGAATTTAACCTTCTGGATTCAAAGCGCCGTCTGTTCTGTCCCGAGTCAGTTGGACAGGGAGCTTATAGGAAACCAACCTTCTCTAAAGGCATCAAAACATCCGTTTACAAACCTCCCATTGGATTCAGATAATGCTATATATGATCCTAGTATTATTTTGGAAAGAATTTATATAAGTCGTTAAAAAATAGTTCCTTTTGGTTTAAATTGTTTTAATTGGTTTGAGATTCAGTAAAACACATTTCTGGATGTCATGTTTTATGTTTTAAGATTTTGTAATTAAAGTATTGTAAGATTTGTTTAGATAATATTAATTAAATAACTAAAGGTTTAACATAAATCACATTTCTTTTATTTTAAAAATCTTCTCTAAAAATTATTCATATGTTAAATTTTTATGGTTGATTTGGTATGTTTATTACTTATTGTAATCTCATTAAATTATGAAATATTGAAAATTATATTCACTTTAAGATTTACAGTAATAATTTTGCTATATAGCATAAACCACACTTATAAAAAGTTAGATTTATAACATAGATAACAGAAGCTAGGGCAGTAATTGTTTATAAGAGGAAGAGTTGTATATCTCAACGGTATGGAAGGAGGACAAGCTGTTTTCCACCTGGGATGAAAACGTAGGATACCGCAGGTGTTCCTTGACTCTGGGCCTAGCATCTTTCATGGTGGATATTACGCATTTCAATTCTAATCATTGTCAGTTGTTGAATATATTCTTGAAAGTGAGGATGATTCAAACAGGTGCCATTATTCGTTTAGCTTCCGTTGTTTCTGCGACTGATGGGACAGAGGTTTTCCCATACCCTGACAGGTGTAACAGATATGCAAGTGCTTAAAAATGCTCTAAAAAAAGTAAACAGGCGAGGATGATAGTACAAAGGTAATAGAGAACCCAGAGGTATGAATCATCACCAGCGGGTATTTTTATCGTCCTCAAAGAGGATGAATCTTTCTGTTTACATCATGACTTCCACTCTAAAAATCACAAAGTTTACAAAAACAGTTGTATTTGCCCTGACTAATAGTTGATGGATTTGGTTTTCTAGGTTGTGAGAACACCCCAGGGAGTTGGTGACGTGTGGAATATGCGTAGTACCCACTTTTGTGTAATTTATCCCATTTGATTTTAGTATATCTACTAAATCTGTTGTTTTATTATGTTGTAATTTAACTTACAATAGTCAATGCTGATTGGTCAGAAGTTACAGGAGAATAGATATAATATGTCTTTTCACCTGTTGCTTCCAACCAATCAGCATTGACTATCATAACTTAAATTACGACTTAATAAAGGTTATATGGGATATTTCTTGGAAAAACCACCAAATTATTGCAAAATTTAAAAATCATGTTAATATTGAAACCGTATTACACTTATTGTAAGCTTTAAAATGAAGGGTCAATTTTCAAAATTAAATATCTATAACCAAAGATATGGAACAAAATATACAAAAATTTCTTTTGTATTTGTTTATATTTGCTATTGTTTGCTTATTTCTCAGTAACTTTCAGTGGGACAACTTGGTGGTTTTGCCATGCCTTGCACCATATATAATTATATGGCCTTTTAAATGTAGCAGTACTGTTTAAATCAAATCAATCTCAAGTTAAAGATGTATTGTCAATTGAAAAATGACAAAAGTGATTTTGTAAATAACTTGCTTATTTTGAAGAAATATATAAATTATGATCATTCCACCCAAAATTATAATATTTAAACAATATTTA
>JAOTQE010061247.1:0-18624 GCA_025631205.1 Nesometra sesokonis | reverse complement strand
CCTGGTTACAGCAGAGTGAACTTTGGTAACGGGACCAGTAAGTATTGTAACATATTATATAAAACACTTGTAAAGAAGGAATTGCTGTGTATGAAACAGGATATAAAGCAAGATATGTTGCAATCCAATGGTTTACTAGTAACTATGACAACCTGACAATTTTAACAAGTGGTGAAGACAGACTTGACTTGGTGACTAAGCATATTTAGGTCAAATACAGTGGCTTGTAAAAATGATTAATACCGTAAAATATAGATATCTTACAAGTATTTCCTTTTCAATACTCTTTTTGACAGGGTGTATAAATTCAAATTTGATGAATAAATTACGAAATATCAGAGATATGCTAAATAACATAACATAAAACAAATTTCTACAATAATTGCATATTTATCAATTAATTGCAAGTCTCTCAAACACTCCAAAAAACCTGCCCATGTGGAATACTGATGTCCATGCTAAACCCAGGGGGATTTAGATGAGCACGCAACCATCCCCTCCCCTCCCATCCCCCCATCTAATATTGCCAACTACATATGTACACATTTGTATTTATATTACGTCGCCGCCTTAAAGTTTGGCCTAAAATGTAGATTACGAGAAAGATACAGACAAAAACAAAAACACAAAACAAAAAAACAAGTAAATAAAGTTCTTTTTTTTTGCTTGCTAAATTTGAAACCCTGAACACGTCCCCAACGCCAGAAATACTGCATCCCTCAGGGGCGGATTTATGATCCCTTACGGCCCCTGAGGCCATTTCCAGACATCTAACGACCAAAATTTCCCGGGAGAGCATTCCCCCGGACCCCCGTAAAACATTGACTCTCTACCGGCTCCCCTTCCGGCCCCCCCCCCCTTTTCCAAAAGTCTGGATCCGCCCCTGTCCCTTCTTTCACATGATCCTGGATCCGTTCCTGAAACCAGACTTAATGTAAAGTACATTCTCTCCACCAAATACCACCTTCCTTCCTCCCCCACCCCACACAAACGGTCTCCAAAAATTGAAAAAATAACAAAATTTGGCATAAACTTTTTTTGGCTTGACAAATTTAAACTAAAGAACTTGGCTCCCAGTTTGAAAGGATCTATTTTGTTTGAAAACAATCTGGATCCGTTCCCAGAATGGTGTAAAATTAATGCTTAAATATTTATATAGTGCAATATAAAGTTCACTATTATGTGCTAACTTTAAATTGTTTTAATATTTAAATCCAGAGAAAATATTTTTTTTTATCTTACTGTTTTATTGATTTATTTAATTAAAAATTCCATGTTTTTTTAATGAAAACTAATTGTACTGTATGTACATCGACCTAGATTTCTGTCATTGATAAATTATTTCTTTAATTACTACACTAAATAAAACTTCTCGGTCGTAAGGCACTGATTTTCAAAGTGGAACAGTTTATTACAATTTTAAATTTTATGATTAATAATTTTATGATTATTTATTATAAAAGAAACATTTAACAAATTAAATAAACCAAACTTACCAATCAATTTATTAAAAAAATAAGTAAAATCCTTAAGAATTTAATCAAATAATTTATGTTCCAAAAACAAGAAATATAAGACAAGAATATAACTCACATCAACAGAGTTATAATTCCAAGCCACATCGAACCAGAAACTTTCCTCAAAAGCACATAACAAATGCAAACACATTCGTAAAAATCTTTCCACATTAGACTCAACAAATGCCGCAATACTTTGACCATTTCACAGCTATCCACGAGTGAAATACTGTACATAGTCAAATTTGTATGATACATGCCGGTATAAGCGTGACCCAATTTTGTATCACCCGGTTCACAGCGAAATAACTTAATTGCCTAAGCGTACTTTTGCTTCCTACTTTATCCCTCGGAGAACTTACATCAAGATCATTTAGATGTAGAATTTCCTGGCTGTCCAGTGAAAAATACTAATTTTGAAAGAACTAAATGAATAAATATACCATATGTTACAATCAAATGTGAAAAATAATATATTAAAATATTAAAAAGTGTAATTTTTATTCACAAAAATAATACAAAAAATTTTAAATTGTTAAAGCTTTAAAAAATGATTACTCGTAATTCAATTGTAAATTTAGGTTATGATCTTTATCATTTGATAAAATTTGTTTAGGTTTTAAGGGGTGCCACTCGTACAGAACTTATCCCTCCTGACAAAGACTAGTTCCCATGAGTGACATGTCGTAGAAACCAATTTTCTTGTTTTTAGCAAATTAGTTTATAGGCATTTTCTACATTTATTCCTGAAATTTAAATGTTAAAATTTGTTTAATTAAATTTAATCAGTAGATAAACCAAAGATGATCAATAATGTACAGAGGTTCCATTTGTACAGAAGTCTCCTAAAATTTAAGCAGTCTTCTGATAATTTGAAGCAATCTGCCAATTTTCTGTTAAAATTTAAGCATGTTCTGGCACCATAATTTGGCGTAGAATAATATTTAATCAATAAATACAGTACTTTTAAAATAGATAATTGCATACATCGTTCTAAATTTATCATAATTGGTGCTAGTTAACTCCTTGCTGGCCTATTTTGTTTGGTCCTTCCGTTTACAAAACACAGTAGAAGGTATATTATTTAAAAATAGAGGGCACACTTTGAAAAATCTTCCGAATTTTACACCTCAGAGGTTGGAACGTCTATTTTGTAAAATGATGTTACTTTATACTGTATGGCCTATATAATACGTTTGTAAGTTGTAATTAATTTTTTTTTCTAGAAGTGATTATTTTTTTATTTCTAATGTATTAAAATGTATGATGACTTAAAAATAATACAATTACCACATCACTATTAAACTGATGTGCTAATAAATGGAATGATGTCAAAAGTGCAGCGATTCTACAGCTACATCCATGGGCATCACCAGGGAGTGTGGAGGATGCGAATGCACCTCCCTTGAGACCCAACAATATAATAATAGGGTTTTATATGAACCAAGAGCACATCAAAAGAACCCAAAAATGGGATATATAACCTTTTCATTTTTAAAAAAATAAATAATTGCATTCATTGTCCCAACTTATCACAGACAGAGTAATTTAAGATAGAGGGCGCATTTGAAAAAATCTCGCGAAATTTAAACCTCAGTGGTTAGAACATCTGAAACTAAAATAACTAAGTTCTCAAAAAATTTCATCTGGTTTCATATAATTAATTTATTCCTTTATTTTGGCAATGGTCAGTATTTGCTTCCCAATTGGCAAAGGAACTAGATCTGGAAAACTGATTATTGGCTAACTATAGCATGACTACAGAAACCCCTTTCACACAGAACTGTAAACTGGGAATATTGTGAAAATATTGTGATAATTTGTGAATGACGGCTTCAGTGTGAAAGGGTACTTTCCCATCAATGCCGGCACAGTGCTAGCATTCGTTAGACCACCTTTTATAACTTGTGTGTTTACATAATTAAATGATAAAAAAAAATTAAAGATTCAAGGAAGTAAATACAAAATTTGGGGATATTAATCATCAGTGGTTCATAGGCCTATCCAATTCCATAGAATTTTAGATGTTCATGGGAAATTCTACAATACACCTTTTTTTATACTGATTTTAAAAACTATTAAGCATATGGTCATATACTGCCCATCTACCAGAATCGCGAATCCAAGGGGCTGACCCAGGTATTGTAAAAGCTTTGGCAAATAGATCAAGGCGGTATACTGTACCTCCTTGCATGAATGTGGAATGGATTTGGGAAAACAAAACGATTAATCAACATCGCCTGCATCATTGCTAGTCATCCAGTGTTTTTAAATCAGAGTTTTGTGTATACCATAGGTGGACAAATTTGATTTTTACCCTGTTTATTTTTCTGATTCTCACCAGAATAGGCACTAAAGTCATTAACAGTGTTCTCCCAACTGACAAAAATTATACTGGTAAATGGTCCAAAAAACATGACTTTTCAGGCATGGTTTTGGGTTGGTTTTGACCCTACCCCAAAATATCTACATTACTATAGGATAAGCATTCTTAAATTCTCTAGGTATACTAAAGAGCAGAGGAGGGTAAAAAATATGAGAATCAAAATTATATTATAATTACATACAATTATGTTTTAATAAGCAAAATTTTTACTAGTAAATTGTATAATTTTTACTGGTAAATTGTATAATTTTTACTGGTAAATTTGCTGGCTGACTAAAACCATACTTGGGAGAATTACTAAAATGATTAATCAACATCACCTGCATCATCTGGTGTTTTTAAATCAGAGTTTTGTATACCACTGGTGAAAAAAAAAATCATTGCTTACCCTACACTTATTTATCCTACGGTCCATGTCAGTATTCTATCTTTAAACGGTTTCATACAATATGTGGATATCATAAACTGCAGTGTGTTCAATTACTACACTGGAATTACAACCAATTTTTGCAAGATTATTTTCATTTGATGAGAATTAAGATGATGAGAAGAACATACACACCAAATAATTGAGGATACAGGAATGTATCGTTGTTGGATGTTGCAAATTTTGAAGTAATCAACCTTTTAGGATCCTCACCACTAGCTACCACACATTACACATGATTTCCATATGTACTCAAAAGTGAGGGAATTTAATTTTTTTACACTTGTCCCAGGGCAAGTACCTTTGGAAAATTCACTTGTCCGAAAAATAATTTACTTGTCCGGCTTTTGTGCAATCTCTAAAAATAGAAAATAGAATTTACACTTATGAAATAAATACACTAGTACATCAATGTTTGGGATATTTTACAACATACTGTCAAAAGGTGAATTTCAGGACCTAGGCTTAAGCTGAAAATATAAGTGGGTCCCATAAATTTAGTTGTCCGATTATTAAAAACACTTGTCCCGGGCATCGGACAAGTGGGTTTGCTCAGGTCTGAAAAAATAGGTGCATAAATTCCTGTTTAATCTGTCCATACGGCATAATAAATTAATACTTTTAGACCAATTCCAAATTTTGAAATTATTTAATTCATAATGTGATGAATGTGAATATTAGTATCTGAAATCAAGTTTTTCACACGAAGCAACAAATCTCAATTTTGTCAATGATGCACTGCATGTCCAGTGTTGCCATGTAGGCACATGCACCAATGCTTCCATGCTGGTGCATATTTTTGGTCATGTGACAGAAAATAACTATAATCTGGAGATAAGTCATTCTATGTTCTGGGGCCTAAATTGTGGAATTGTCTACCATTCGTGAAGCCTCTAATGTGCAGTGTTTCAAAAAGCTTCATAAGACCCATCTTTTTCCATGTGAAGAATTTGTATTTTCTGTTATTGTATATTTTGTATAATGTAAATCTTTTGAATGTGTAATTAATGTTGCAATTAATTGTATAATAATATTCTAAATATCTTTGTCAATCTATTTTTGCACAGCGCTTTAATAAACAATAATAATAATAATAATAATAATATTATTATATAATAATAATAACAATATTAGACCACTACGACTGAAAATGTTCCCTTGGGGCAGTGAATATCAAAATTATTAATTTCTCGGTATTTATTAAATCTGAATATATCAAGTAAATTTTCCAGACATGTGTGAATAAGGCCAAATAAAAAAATATACTTGTTAAGCATGAGCCCATGAATATTATTTTAGAGGGCAGTTTTTATTTTTTATTTTTATTCTTATTTTGCAGTACCTTTTTAAATGGTATCAACATCAGCATATATTTACTTCATCTTTAACCTTTGGATCAATGATTTTCAATCAAAATAACATTAATAAACACCCAATGAAACAAATTTAAATATGGATTTCATTAACAAACAAGGTAACTTGGAACCTTAACTCAAACAAAAACACACATTTACCTCAAGTTATCTTAAAAAAAAAATTATCAGAGGCGGCTAGACATTCGGGGGCAGGCGGTGATTAACAAGTATGTTTTTTTATTTGGCCTAATCAATGCAGTAGCCCTTTTTATCATCGCCCCATGGGGCAGAGGGTATTGCAAAGAGCTTCGTCTGCTATATTCATGTGTGTCTGTCTGCATCCGTATCTCAAAAACTATTGGGCAAATTTATTTCAAATTTTCAGATGATGTCAGAACCAACTGTATATAGGTCATACAGAGGTTTACTGCTCAGCATGCACCATGCGTTTGGGGAGTTTTCACTGTGGAGAAATTTCATGAAAGAATTTGCCTGGTTTAATGTACAAAAAGTAACATTGAAACTGCAATCTAT
Organism: Nesometra sesokonis; assembly: GCA_025631205.1. Classification (NCBI taxonomy): domain Eukaryota; kingdom Metazoa; phylum Echinodermata; class Crinoidea; order Comatulida; family Antedonidae; genus Nesometra; species Nesometra sesokonis. Next base: position 12,405 of record JAOTQE010061247.1, on the reverse strand, counting down.
GCGATTTTTTTGAGTATCGCTTTGATTCAGGGTTAGGACTCCTAACTTCATCGGATATCAAATTCATTAGCCTTTCTATGGTAGTATACCATGGACCTATACAATTTATTCTAATTTTATAGGTCCATGAGTAATGCCTAGGCTTGTACTAGCTAGAAGGCAAACCTGAATTATCCTCTTTTTCTGATATCAGCTGCTTATACTGTATTACTAAATGCCTACTACTATCATGATTCATTGATAATCAACATTATAAAACATTAGAAAAAACACGGTAACATTTGGCATAATGAACCTACACTTAACTCATTTGGATGAAATGGATATAAATAATCCTCAAGACAGAGAGACCTTGCCTTGGGTGGAAGATCGCCACATTTTGGCAGGTTGTGATACCTAGGCCATCATCCTGTCCTGGTGAAAATAACTTTACTTCAAAATTGTATACTTGTTCTGTAGCTATTAGTTTTACATACCATTTTTTGCCATAGTGCGTACTGATGTTAAAATGAAAGAAATAAAAAATAACCTAAGTAAAAAACTTACTATTATCCACCACCATCATCTGTACCTCTCAGCAGGGAGGTATAAAATAGAGCTGTCAGCGGGTTTAAATTTCCCCAAGATTTCCCATACTTTAAGAACGTGTTCTCAGATTACTAAAGAGGGCGACATACACAAAATTAGTAATATCATAATATCAGACTGTTTGATGTATTGTCAATTTCTCAGATAAGGTTAACTTAGTAACTTATTACCCTCGCCACACTGAAGTGGGGAGAGGGTATTGCAATGAGCTCCATCTGTGTGTCTGTCTGTGTGCATGTGTGTGTGTGTGTGTGTGTCTGTCTGTCTGTCTGTCTTCCTGTCTGTATGGGGCGGATCCGGGGAGAGGTGCCCTTTTTCGGCTTGGAAAAATACAAGTAACCCATTTTACTGTCTAGAAACGCATGGCTATTAAGATTAAAAAACATATCTGTTATTTAAAAAAATACAACTAGAGTCAATTAAGTAAAAAAATCACATAATACCTAGTATATCTGTTTGAAATTATAAATAAAATTAATAATGTTAAGTTGTAACACCTTGAAGCCCCAATGAGAACAATGTTAATTTCTCTGTTCCCTGGTCTAAGTGTCATTATTCTAAAGTTTCCCATCTCAGCACCAATAGGAATGAGGTGATAATGTTTTATTTTTGCATTCAGATGGTAACGCAGTCATAATGGATAATTGCGTTAAATTTGTAATTTAACTGTTCCCTGGTTAAATTGAGATACATTTCAAAAGCATTTATAACGTCAAAAAAGATAATTTTTGACCATTCTAAAATGTTCACATTTCGGCCTAGGGACGATGGTGCTGAAATAGGTGTTGTTTTCTTCATAGGCCTACCTCTCGCTAAATTGGAACATTTTTTTATATGTGTAAGAGTGCCATTTCGAGCATCTTTAAGTGTATTATTATAAAAATGTTCGTAGTGCCTACCACAGCCAAGACCATGATGGGGTTGAGGTATAACCACGCTCCTGCCTCACCCTAAACATGTCTGGACCCACTCCTGCCCAAAGGAACCCCCTTCAAACAATCCTGGTTACGGGTTTGATAGGTCACATTAAAAAGTGATGAACTATTAAAACCAACTTCAACCGAAGAGCTACACTTTGTACCTTAATAATAGGAATCGGACCTTAATTAACGACATTAAACAGGCGCGGATCCAAGGGGGGGGGGGGCACAGAGGGGCGCCCCCCCCTATTTTCGCCAATACGTAGTTGCGCCCCCCTTATGTTAGGTGCGCCGGGTCCAAAATTTAAAGGAAAAACCTAGGATACGAACAAAATAGGGTACCAGGGCACAAAAATGGGGATATAGGGGATATAACCTTTTTTTTAAATTTAATTTTATTTTTTTTTTGCTCGTCAGGAAAAATGCGGCAACCACGCCACCCGGACAAAAAGTGCGCCCCCCCCCCCTTTTGGCGGATCCTGGATCCGCGCCTGTTAAATAGTGTCATGGCATTTCCGAACATATTGAGATCCATATTAAAATAAATGTCGCATCTCAGTTTGTTTTTCCCGTTCAACATGATAAATCGCGTTAAATTTGTGACACTTCGAAAACTCATAAAATGTACCGTAAGTGCTACTTTCGAAAGGTTTTATTGCTAAATGTTCGGTTAGAATTTTTAAACGTCGCCTCTTTTCCTTTTCAGTGGTCAACCGCGCGCTATGTGGTACCACATCAAAATCAAGACAGGCTGATCTAGAAAGCGTTACATTTTTATGAATTCTAATGTGTCTTTTAACATATAAAATAACGCAATTTTTTCGAGGCCATTGGCGGGCCCTGGCTCCAAAATTTGCTCTCTTCGCTCACAAGTCTGCCGTTGGCCTTACATTCTATCCTCACTGTGCCCCTGCATCGTGTCAGGGCGGGTCTACCCGACACCCCCCCAACCATTTTTTGACTCTGAAAAAGAATATTTTTTGTACACTTTGAACCTCTAAAAGTGTACCAGAGAGCATAAGTAGACAAACATTTTCCCGGGCCCTAGGCGGGTCCTGGACCCACGTCTGTTGCCATCAGTTTACTGAAAATCTCACACTTGTATCTGTCCAAATGTACCCCCTCTTTCGAGCTCCACTGGATCTGCCCCTGATACATCCCCACGTACCGGATCGCGAAAGCTATCTCATGCTTTTTTACAATTTGAAGTGCCCTTTTTTCTGGACCCTCCCCCTCTAAAAATGTCTAGATCCGCCCAGTGTCTGTCTGTCGTTCTGTCCATCTACGTCCATATTATATCAAATACTGTTAGGGCGATTTACTTCAAATTTTCAGAGAATGTCAAAATCAACCGTAGCTAGGTCCTCCCGATATTTGGAGCTGTTCCACATTACCGTATGAATTCTGGATTCTAATCTATTTGATTTTGTGTCTACTGCCCTCTATTAGTATTGAGACACACTATCTAAACATAACACATTCCAAAGATAACCGTTCTTGACCCCATGAACAGTATAGGCTATAAAGTGATTTATTTTATTCTGTGGCCTGAAGTCAGTCATTAATTATCACCAGTGTGCAAGAATTATTACCCTTTTATAAGTAAAATTGTGCCCAGGCTCAGTGTTCTAATTTTTTTAAGCTAATTTCATGGGTCAAAATGTTATTTTGTTATTTTGTTATGTACTATTGAAAGGTAAAGAATTACTACCTTATTTTAATCATGGATAGATGCCTAAACTGTGCTGTATAAAGAAGTTTCTCTATGTGTATGCATTGTTTCAATGGGAATTTATGTATTGTACAGCAAAAGCTGTGCTGGGTATCATGGTATTTTGTGTCATTCCCTGATGGAACTTCTGATTATATTAATGTACATCTGATGACATTAATGGATTAGATATTGAATTGATATAACTTTTTAGAAAACAGTATGTGATGTGCTTGATTTTTTGGGGTTTTTTGGTTCCTTTAATACCAAATAATAGCCAGTTTTAATATTTCTTAGCCTCAATTTATTTTTACTTTGTTTTTATTTTTCAGCAATTTGAGCCTCATTGTTCTTATAAAGTGTGTTCTTAGAAAAAAAAAATGTGTATTTGGCATGTGGGCCATTTTCTACTATAGTAGAGCCTACAGTTTACAGCAACGGATTTCAGAGAAAAACATAGGCGAGGGTGTAATCGTTTACGATTGCTTGTTGGTATTACATGATGCTATTTTCCTTGCGAAAGTGTACTCTGAAGGTTAAATAAAACCAAAGTGTAATGTTCACACAAAAACAATCGGCTTTTAATTATTAATCTATATTTAGATGCTTAAAGAGGGCGACATACAGAACGTTAGTACTATCAGACTAGTGTTAAAATCGAAATTTGTCAATAATTTCCAGACTCTGTAAGATTTTTTTATTACCGTTATGCCTAAGCATTCAGAGGCCAAAGTTATGTCCGGCTAGAACTCTGAGATTTAGGTTTACAACGACAAGATCTGAGTTTGCAGTCACATACTGGTTATAGGCAAAACACCCTCTACAGTCAGGAAGATGCAAAGTGGGAGCTGGTTGTCTAGTTTTCTGATTAATGTTCCAGCTGGACAGATACACGTTTTTTAAAAGAACGAGTAAAATTTTACCCAGGTTCATATCTTTTGCTAATTACAGTCTAAAAACATTCTTCATTTTGTTGTTTTTTTTTGTTGAAAAGTTGCATTAAACAAAAAAACTCATTTGGAATTGTTTTCTCAGACTCAGTTTGTTCTTATGTTGTTCTTAATACCCTGTTCCCACTGCCGCCGATCAGGCCAACTCGATCAATCCCGATCAAGGTAATTTGGACTGGTCGGGCTTGCTCGGCAATGGTATTCGGGGTCAATCTACCCTGATCGGCATCGCTCGTGCTTCCTTCACGATCATTTTGGTGATGCCAATCAAGGTAGAATGACCTCGAATACCATTACCTTGATCGGGATTGATCGAGTTCGTCTGATCGGCAGTGGGAACCCACAATCTACCAAAATGATCGTGAAGGAAGCACGAGCAATGCCGATCAATGTAGATTGAGCCCGAATACCATTGCCGAGCAATCCCGACCAGTCCAAATAAGCTTGATCGGGATTGATCGAGTTGGTCTGATCGGCAGTGTGAACAGGGTATTATAATAATATTTGAACAATTTCAGCCTCATTTTTTTATAAAATGTGTTCTTATAAAACAAGTGTAGGCCTACCCTGTTTTGTTATACTATTTTATTTGTTGGTCTTGCAATTTTAAAGAGTGAAAGTCATTCAAAATAATTCATTTATGTTCTAAGCAAATAGACCTAAGCTCAGTTGCGTAGTTTATCTTCCTTTTGTAACAAACAAATCCCAGGAGCGGATCCAGACCTTCGCACCGTTCGCCATTGCGAAGGTCAGACGACCTCAGACTCTGGTACCTCACCACCGGGGTCCTAAGCGATCCCCGGACCCCCAGTTTCTTCACATGGGCTTTGCGAAGGTCACAGTACATGTCTAGATCCGCCCCTGAATCCTGGTAAACCTTAGTGTTGTTTTTTTTTTGTAAACATTAATCACGCTATAACGTTTTGAGCTTCCCCATGGGCGTCGTTTTCGATGTCCGGCTTGTAAAATACTAGTATAGAAAAATAAAATAATTTCTATGTAGCCGTTCGACTTTTAAATGATGAACATTAAACATAAAATATAATTGTGATTTCAACACCCTTTATATTTCTTTTAATTTGATTGTATAGAGAAACATAAACAATGAGAAAATCTGCTGAAAGTGAAAAGAAGTCGCCCCAACCGGGACACGAACCGGGGTATTCTGCCTGATATGCAAACGCCTATGCCACTCAGCCACTGGGACTACGTGGCGAGTTCAAATTGGATTGAAATGCATCTCTTCTCACACTCAACATGGTACGTCATGTGTGCTGTCGCAGTTTCTAATAATTGTCGCACTTTGTAATACCTGTCGAACTTTTTAATAAATCCAAAGCACTTTGTTACAACCTGTCGCACTTTGTAATAATTGTTGTCGCACTTTGCAATAATCAAGTACACATCACACTATATAATACCACCCTATCGAAATTTGTAATAATAAAGCTGTCGTACTTTGTAGTAACTGTCTGTCGCACTTTGTAATAACTTGTAAAATCTTTACTGTTGCCTGAGACTACTAATACTATAGTAGTAGTAGTATCAGCTGTTTCATTTTGTAACAAAAGCCTATTGCACTTTGTAATGACTGTCGCACTTTGTAATAACTGCCTGTCGCACTTTGTAATAACTGTCTGTCACACTTTGTAATAACTGTCTGTCACATCGTATTATCTGTGAGCTATCACACTTTGTAATAACTGTCTGTCGCACTTTGTAATAACTGTATGCAACACTTTGTATTGTCTGTGAGCTATTTGCACTTTGTAATAGCGACCTGTCGCACTTTGTAATAACTGTCTGTAACACTGTATTACCTGTGAGCTATCGCACTTTGTTATAATAGTGCAGACTGTTGTGTTCAAAAAAGGGCTTCCATAGGATTATTTCGCTTAAAGTGATTGTGTTTTCATATTCGGGACCATTTGCTGTCAAAGCATGTGAAAATGTTAGGGTTCAATTTTTTTGTGGTACTATAACCTCTTCTTTCTGCTATTTAAAAAAAAAATGGCCGCCACTGAGAAGCTTTATTGTCATAACTTTCCAACCAGTGGGTGTAGACAGTTGATTTTTCTTTTAAATTGCTCAGGTCACATATATTTATATTAGCTCTAATGGATAGTTTTCTCTAAAAATGGCCGGAAATGTGATATTAGACCTTTGACCCTCACTTTGAGACAACTGTTGTACCTTAGCAACCATTCACTGTAAAAAGTTTATTTTTCTTTAAGATATTCAGAACATTCATTTTTATATTCACTCTAATGGGAAGGTTTTCCTCAAAATGGCCCAATATGCTATATTTGACCGGCATTTGACCTCAAATTTTTATTTGATATTCGTATCTTAGCAACAATTCATCGTAGAAAGTTGATTTTTGCTTTATGTTGTTCAGAATATTCATATTTATTTTGCTCTAATGGATTTTTTTTTGTCAAATTGAATGGAAATGCCATATTTGACATTTTGACTTCAATTTTTGATTTGACATCCGTATCTTAGCAGCAATTCATTGTAGGAAGTTGATTTTTACTTTAGGTTGTTCAGGACATATATATTTGTATTAGCTCTAATGGAAAACTTTCCCCCAAAATAACCGGAAATGCCATATTTCACCTTTGACCTCATTTGTTTTAATCAAAGTTCAAATGTTTTTTCCGATAATTTTGAAGAAAAATGTTCCATTAGAACAAATACTAACATGACTGTTCTGAACACTCCGGAGCGAAAATCAAGGTACTATGATGAATGGTTGCTAAGATACGAATGTCGGATAAAAATTCAATTTTTATCAAAGGTAAAATATGTCATTTTCGGTCATTTTGAAGAAAACTTTTCCATTTGAGCAAATATATACATGACTATTCTGAATAACTCGGAGGAAACATCATGTTCCTGTGATTAATGGTTGCCAAGATACGAACGTTGGTTAAAATTTAATTTTTATCAAAGGTCAAATATGTCATTTCCGATCATTTTAAAGAAAAAATTCCATTACAGCAAATATAAATATTACTGTTCTGAACAACCTAAAGCAAAAATCAAGTTCCTATGATAAATGGTTGCTAAGATACGAATGTCGGATAAAACTTCAGGTCAAAGGTCAAATATGGCATTTCCAGTTATTTTGGGGCAACATTTTCCATTAGAGCAAATACAAACATGGATATTTTGAACAACATAAAGTAAAAATCAACTTCTTATGATGCTTGGTTGCTAACATACGAATGTCAAATCAAGTTTGTGGTCAAAGGTCAATTATGGAATTTCTACTCAATTTGACAAAATATGTTCGATTAGAGCAAATATAGTATGAATATTCTGAACAACATAAAGCAAAAATCAATTTTCTACGATGAATGGTTGCTAAGATACGAATATCAAATAAAATTTGAGGTCAAACGTCAAATATGGCATATTGGGCCATTTTGAGGAAAACTTTTCCATTAGACCTAATATAAACATGAATGTTCTGAACATCCTAAATCAAAAATCAGCTTTCTATAGTGAATGGTTGCTAAGATACAACAGTTGTCTAAAAGAGAGGGTCCAAGGTCAATAAAGCTTCTCAGTGGCTGCCATTTTTAAAATGGCAGAAAGAAGAGGTTATAGTGTCAGAAAAAAATTGGACCCTACTATTTTCACATATTTTGACAGCAAATGGTCCTGAATATGCAAAAAAAAAAATCACTTTTAGCAAAAAATTCCCACAAAATTACACAACAGTCTGAACTATAACGGCTGTCGCAATTTGTAATAACTGTCTGAAACACTTATAGTAACTGTCTGTCACACTGTGTTTTATCTGTGAGCTATCACACTTTGTAATAACTGCCTGTCGAACTTTGTAATAACTGTCACATTTTGTAATGACTGTCTGTCACACTTTGTAATGACTATCTGGCACACTTTGAAATGACTGTCTGTCACACTTTTTAATGGCTGTCTGTCACACTTTGTAATGACTGTTTGTCATACATTGAAATGACTATCTGTCACACTTTGTATTATTTGTGAACTATCACACTTTGTAATAACTGTCTGTCGCACTTTGTAATAATTATCTGTCGCACTTTGTAATAACTGTCTGTCACTCTTTGTAATAACTGTCTGTCACACTTTGTAATTACTATCTGTCACACTCTGTAATGACTGTCTGTCACACGTTGAAATGACTGTCTGTCACACTTTGTAATGTCTGTCTGTTGCACTTTGTAATGACTGTCTGTCGCACTTTGTAATAACTGCCTGTCGCATTTTGTAATGACTGTGTGTCACACTTTGTAATGACTATCGTGCGCTCTTTGAAATGACTGTATGTCACACTTTGAAATGATTATCTGTCACACTTTGTAATGACTGATTGTCACACTTTGTAATGACTGTCTGTCAAACCTTATAATGAATGTTTGTATCAATTTGTAAAGACTGTCTGTCACACTTTGAAATGACTGTCTGTCACGCATTGAAATGACTGTCTGTCGCACTTTGTAGTGACTGTCTGTCGCACTTTGTAGTGACTGTCTGTCGCACTTTGTACTATTTTTGAGCTATCACACTTTGTAATAACTGTCTGTCGCACTTTGTAATAACTGTCTTTCGCACTTTCTAATAACGGACTGTCACACTTTGTAATAACTTCCTGTCGCACTTTGTAATGCCTGTTCGTCACACTTTGTAATGCCTGTCTGTCACATTGTAATGACTGTCTGTCACACTTTTAATGACTGTGTGTCCTACTTTGTAATGATTATCTGTCATACTTTGCAATGACTGTCTATCACACTTTGTAATAACTATCTGCCACACTTTGTATTATCTGTGAACTATCACACTTTGTAATAACTGTCTGTCACTCTTTGTAATAACTGTCTGTCACACTTTGTAATTACTGTCTGTCACACTCTATAATGACTGTCTGTCACACGTTGAAATGACTGTCTGTCACACTTTGTAATGACTGTCTGTCACACTTTGTAACGACTGTCTGTCGCACTTTGTTATAACTGTCTGTCGCATTTTGTAATGACTGTGTGTCACACTTTGTAATGACTATCGGGCACTCTTTGAAATGTCTGTATGTCAAACCTTATAATGAATGTTTGTACCAATTTGAAATGACTGTCTGTCACACCTTGAAATGAATGTCTGTCACAGTTTGTAATGACTGTCTGTTACACATTTCAATGGCTGTCTGTCACACTTTGTAAGGTCTGTCTGTCACACGTTGAAATGACTGTCTGTCACACTTTGTAATGACTGTCTGTCACACTTTGTAATGACTGTCTGTCGCACTTTGTAATAACTGTTTGTCGCATTTTGTAATGACTGTGTGTCACACTTTGTAATGACTATCGGGCACTCTTTGAAATGTCTGTATGTCAAACCTTATAATGAATGTTTGTACCAATTTGTAATGACTGCCTGTCACAATTTTAATGATTGTCTGTCGCACTTTGTAATAACTGTCTGTCACACTTTGTAATTCTTGTCTGTCACACTTTGTAATGCCTGTCTGTCACGCTTTGTAATGACTGTTTGTCATACTTTGTAATAACTGTCACACTTTGTATTATTTGTGAGCTATCGCACTTTGTAATAACTGTCTGTCACACCTTGTAATTACTGTCTGTCGTACTTTGTAATAACTGTCTGTCACACTTTGTAATGTCTGTTTGTCACAGTTTGTAATGCCTGTCTGTCACGCTTTGTAATGACTGTATGTCCCACTTTGTAATGATTGTCTGTCACACTGTGTTATCTGTTAGCTACCACACTTTGCAATATCTGCCTGTCGCAATTTGTAGTAACTATCTGTCACATTTTGTAATGACTGTCTGTCACACTCTGTAATGACTATCTGGAACACTTTGAAATGACTGTCTGTCACACCTTAAAATGAATGTCTGTCACACTTTGTAATGACTGTCTGTCACACTTTGTAATGACTGTCTGACCATTGATCTGAAATCAGCTTCCATTTCGCAACCGTTAGTCTAAGCCCTTGGTGCAATTTAAGTATCTTCGTAAAACTCACTTGTTCAAATAGATTATTGGTCTTATATCGCTGTGAGACAGCAGTTTAAGAGCGCTTTATAAACGCAAATTATTATTATTATTATTATTATTATTATCATTGTCATTATTATTGTTATTATTATTATTATTGTTATTGTTATTATTATTATTACTATTATTATTATTATTATTATTATTATTATTATTATTACTGTCAGTCACACTTTGTAATGACTGTCTTTCACACTTGGCAATAATTGTCTGTCACAATTACAAAGTCATAAGAGTGAATTCATTGGGCAGTGCTGATAGCATTGGCGGCGCTTTGGAGCGGGATAGGAGGCTACATCCCCCGTCGTGGGACCTTTGCCGCCACCACCCCAGGGAGAAATTTAAGATTTCGTCGGGGGCTTTGAAGGTTCTGACAGCTCCAATATATCGAACGGCCTAAAAGGCACGCAAAATACGGCAAATATCGTTTTTTGCTTGTCAAATTGAAAACCGGGAACACGCCCACCTCAAACCGAGTAGGCCTATAATTTAGTGGGTACGACCACGCCGTCTGGATCCTCGCCACCTGAATCCGCCTCCGATTTATGGAGGTCTCGCAACTTCACGAAATAAGACGTCATAAATTCTTGTAACGTTTAAATTTGAACACCTTGAATATCTCTCACAGTTGGTCAGTATTACGGCGATCATCAAAAATTCGTAGAAAATTTGGTATACTTTCTTTTAACGTATTTAGCAACCGCAAAAAATGAAAATGTGACGTATCCGTTTTCGTGTTTCGTAAATTTGCGAAATCTCACTATTAGGCCTAAGATAAAAATATTGACAATAGATGTAAGCCTAGTATAATTTTGTTTGTCTTTTTTTCTCAATAATTGTCTATTATTTTTCAACTTAACAGTGTTCGTTTCGATTTCACAAAATAGTTTATAACAATACAGTATAATAGAATTCCGTTAACAGTGGTGTTAATTGTCGTTGTCGTCATCATCCCCGGCCTCATCTTCATTCTCATCCTCTCATAATCTAATCATAGTTGTCGTCATCGCCACCGTCGCCGCCGCCGTCGTCCTCGTCGTTCTTCTCGTCTCGTAGTCGCCGTCATGATTATTAGTATAAGTATTATAGCAGCAACCGTCCTACCATATGCCCACGTTTCTTGTTTTTGTCTTTTGAAATATGCTGTTTACTTGTATTAGTTTTTTTTAAATATTTTTTTCTGTGCACAAAATTTCCCTCATAAACGCATACTTAAGAATGTACAGTGCATTTTCCAATCATTAACGTACACGTCATTATCAGCTTCAACAAATATAGGTATCGTCTAGCTCCAGATTACATTCGTGAGCTCATCTCGGAGTACATTCCAACTAGAGCACTAAGGTCTAGTGACAAATGCCTTTTGTCTGTACCAAAGACATCCACGGTGTGCCAGGGGCGGATCCAGGATCCACCGAAAGGGGGGGGGGGCAACTTTCATGTCAACGTAGAATCGGGTGGGCGTGGTTGCAAGGTTTATTCAAAATTGTGCAAAAAAATGTATTTTTTTGTTTCAAAAAGGGGGGGGGGCAGGGGCCGTTGGCCCCCCCCCCCTTGGATCCGCGCCTGACGTCAGAAGGTCTTTTGCAGCAGCAGGACCTCCATACATAATACAAATGTTAATTTAATCTCAAATCTTATGTTATGTTAAATAATAAAGATGTTATGTTAAATAAAGAATGAATGAATGAAAAGGACCTGCATTCTGGAACAAAGTTCCGACCAATATCAAACGAGCACAATCAGTTGATGTCTTCAAACCAAAACTAAAATCTTACCTTTTTAACTTCCAATTCTTCCCCGAAACCATGAAATACCAGGATGGCGTCCGGGAGGAGGTAGCTTAATGCCTTTCCTTCTTACAAATTGTACAGCGCTTAGAGGGATCGTCGATCCAGTCAGCGCTATAGAAGCAACAACAGCATTGAGGGCGCTTCATGAGCGGACGTACAATCGTTTAGCTGCTCTCGCTGGGGATAGTTAATCTCCCTAAAACAGCCATCTAATTACAAATCGTGCCACTACTGATCTTAAGTTGTATTATATATACCAATCTATCATATTTGTTTTGAATTTGTGACGAATTCATATCAATAATGGGGAAAACGAAAGAGAAGAAAACACAGGCAGCGGATGACGAGACGGATACTTACGTTCCCGCGGA
>JAOTQE010061236.1:0-18626 GCA_025631205.1 Nesometra sesokonis | reverse complement strand
CGTAGTTGCGCCCCCCCCCCCTCATTTATATTAGGTGCACCGGGTCCAAAATTAAGTTTACAACACAAACCCCAAAATACGACTAAAATACGGCACCAGAGCACCAAAATAGGGGAAGTGACCTTTTGTTTTTTTGCTCGGCAGGAAAAACCTAAGAACCACGCCCACCCGGAATTTGGAAGTGCGTCCCCCTTTCGGCGGATCCTGGATCCGCCCCTGGTTATATTGCCGAGCGATCTAGTTGGCCGAGTGGATAAAACGTTCCACTAGGGTTAAGTGAAATTGACTCGCTGGTTCCATTCTCCTTCATGGTTACTTTCCTTCTTCCTTTGTTTTAATTCTTGCGCCGCTATGCACGCGCACATCTTCTTTGATTGTAATAACTAGGCTATTTTTTGTAGTAACTATTTATTATTCTTTCGTTGGTGGAGTGATCATCTATAGGTCTATCTCTAAGATGATAGTGGTTTTCGCATTTGCTTTTTCTTAGCTCCTCTCCTAGTTTATATGTGAGCTGTATCGTTCTTTCTTTTTCAGGGTGTTCAGATCGCCAGATTCGTCATCGAGTCTCAGGATTTCCGATCCACCAATGGTCTTCAGATTTAAAAAAACGTATTCTCAGCAAAATTGAACTTGTCCACATTTTACAAATTTTATGGATTTTCAAGTCCGATAAATACCATTTATATCATATTTTTGGTAATCGGAATACCTGGAACCCGCGTTCCATAGAAAAATATGATTATCGTATCATTACACGTGACTGTCTTCAGGACGAGCGATAAATGATCAGTTTTACCGGAATGTCACACATCAGTAACACATCGTTATGATTAGCCAACTTTAAACTACTTATGCATTGTTGATAAGGCGAGTTGCTAGTTGAACTGTGGGTCAACCGTGTGTCTGTTTGTCGATTAATTTGTTTCATAGACATGACAGCCTTGTTTTAGTTACAGCATATTTTATGTAATTACAAAATTCTATAGGCCTATTCGCATTTTTATAACTGAGCGTATAAGCAATGTGGAAGAATCGATAATTCACTAACGAAGGAAATCGGTGTTGGATGGATTGTTGATTGATTGATTAATTTGATCCACTCATTCATTCATTTATTCATTCATTCATTTGTTCGTTCGTTTGTCCATTCATTCAATATATAAACCAACAAAACATATTTACAAAAATGAACGAATGAATGAAATGAACGAATTACTAAACAAAACATGAATAATGTATCGTACGTTGCAACAGTACGCGTATTTTTAATCAACATGACTGAAGTAATTAGCCTATTTTTTTTTCTTCCTGGACATGGCAGCCGTGTTAAGCTACAGACCGTTATGTAATTGCAAAATTCATTTAGACCTATTCGTATATTTATATAGTATACATTATAAGATACAAGATACAAGTCAACTTTATTGTCAAAATAATAACATTTTTTAGATATTTGTTGTACCAAAGTAGAGTCATACAAAATGTTGATAATAAGTAAATGTATCATAACCAAAACAGCAACAACAATTGAAACCTGTGTACAGTAAATTATCTTCTGAAATTTTGATTCAATAACCTACAAGCAATGTACAATGCTGAGTGTCTAAAACGGTTTGCGGATATTTTTTGTTGCCTGTGTCTAACCCTTCCCGATCTACTAACGACAATGTCTGAATGCAATGTTAGAGTCATCCAATCAATCGATCGATCAATCAATAAATCAATCAATCAATCACGTAAAAAGCAACAAATAAAATGAACATAATACAGAAATGGACGAAAGAATAATGAAATGAAGTATGAATTAAGAAATGAAAAAAAATATAAGCATTTGTATCATCAGGTGACGTTGCAACAATAGGTGTATTCTTAATGAATAACTAGTTCGATGCTTATTGTCGTTTAATTACAGTATACGAACGAATATTGAATCCTGTCACGATGGCTTGTATCTCATTATTTGGAGTATGCATTATACTTTCTGTATTAAATTTAAGTACGCAGTATTTATCTCAGATGTGGTATTTATTTAAGATCCTTTACTTGTTAAAACTCTGGAATTCCCTTTTCGTTTTGGTCTTTTTCATAATGCAATATAAATAAATAATATACTAAAATAAATCAATATATTTTATACGATATATATCAATGTGTATGTATTTTTTATTAACCAAATATGGAAAGGAAATAAAATTTCTTTTAATTTATTTTATATATAGGCCTAATAAACGTTCAAAATCCAACAAATCCTAAAAATCTATTTAAGATGCTATCATGTGAATAAGCCTACGATACGGAGATAGAAGGCTAGAATAAAGAAATGCATTAACAAAACCCTACTTAATAAATGTATTAGTATTTCGTTTAGTCGAAGTTCATTGAAAACACTGGTCATTTTAATGACGTAACTTTGAAATTTGTTTTAAAACAATTTTATCACAATAATTTATAATTTAATTCGTGTCACAAACAACAGTGCGTATTTTCCTGGAAGACGCCATGCATTCTAACCGAAGGTTCATTATGAAGCCTACGAAGTGTGACTGTTAGATCGCCAGAAATAAAAAGCTGGAGCACAAGCCTACCTAACATTTCAAAATTACAACTTAAAAACTTATTGGGTGGGTAATTTTTGCCAAAAAAACTATAGGATTGCAAACCTGTCAGCCACCCACTTACAGCACCACTCAAAATTATTTAATACTATTTATTAGGAGGCCCTCTAGAAATATAACAGCTATAATTATGCAGAAACGAAATACATCTATAATTCTATGTTTGTATGTAGGCCTAAACTATAAGAAAGCGATCTCCGGAGGAAACGTTTCTATTTTTGCTGACATTCTTAATAATGTTGCCTAGGATATAATCACTGCCATATACACAAATGCATATTTTTTTCTGTTATCGTCTGAATATTTAAATGTGACAAGCATCTCAATTCATTCATGTCGGTCTGTCTATTAAGCAGTGGTCCCCATTATTCGGTCTGTCTATTAAGCAGTGGTCCCCATTATGTTTAAAATGTTACTTGCATGGCTTCTGTCAAGATTGGTTTCAAATTTAGAAGGTGGTTTTTAATTAATGTATGTCGGTCCATCTCGTTCGTTCGTTGGCTCTATCGGTCTGTCGGTCGGTCCAGTGGATCTTTAGAATTTCGTTCTTAAGTTATAACAAACATCGGTTGCTGTAATATGTATCCAGCGGCGGCAATGTGGGTGTGGCATGGGGTGTGGGAGGGGGTGCGGGGTCAGGAGAAAACAATAAAATCACTATTAGTATTATATGTGAAGATTATGTCTCCGTGTCGGTCACTCACTCCATCATAACTATAGCGTGAAATAGGGGAAATACATTTCTTCTTTTTTTGCTTGCGAAAATCGGTTAACAACCCCCTTTTTTCAATCCCTGTATACCCCTCTCTGTTGTGTGTATACATCTTGTTTTCAAAAGTATTTTGATGCAATCCATCCAAGTTTATGCTTATTGTAAATTTTGAAGTGTTTTTTTTTTTATTGCATTTTATTTCGAAGTTCGTATTAATTTAGCTGTATGAGCCTATTACACAGTACAGTCTCAACATTTCATTTGATTTCATTGATTAAATAATTTTTTTCGATATGAATTAGTTAACATTGAAATGTATTCATTTGTTTACTTTTCTTTATTGTCAAATTATTTTTACCAATTCAGTTTATTCGTCGAAATTCATTTGTGTAGCTTTATATCATTGATCAAGGACGTTTCTACGACGTATGGATGCATTCCTGATGATGACATAATTTGTCGAAATATTGAACGCTATCACGATAGCGTGTATCTAAAGTAGGGATAAGATAGAGGGTATGATAAAGTAATTCTTAGGACACATCGTATAGCCTCTTGAGTTATATTAATTTCACATCTCAAAATCTCCAATGCCCCATCGTCGTCATAATCGTCGTTGTCTTCAGCAGCAGCGTCATCATCATCATCATCATTCTTCGGTATCATCATCAGTCTTCGGTATCATCATTCTCATCATCATCGACATCATAATCATCATCATCATCATAATCATCACTCTTCGTCGTCATCATCATCATCGCCGTCCTCCTCGCCATCACCACAATCATCATCACCACCACTACAACATCATCATCATCAAAATAAATACAAAATTGTGCCTTGTATAATTTTCAATAACATTTTATTATTTCAATCATCATCTTCATCTCTATTCACAATAATTATTTATAATACAATTTATTTTATAACAAAATAATACAATATCAAGTCAAGAATTAATGACATTCAATAAATTAATGTTGGCAATTTACAATTACTGATTGGGATATAAAAATTTAATATCTTTAATTTATTTAAGTATCCACCTTCAGCCTCTTTAAGGCGAATATGAAATATCAACTCTCTTGCAGCGTGATAAGCCCTATTATTAAAAAGCAAGAACTACTAGCAAGATTTATTTTACTCTTCCGTGGTATCCTTATATAATTTTGCATAGATAAGAAAATATACTGTAAATCACTAATTTTATTTAGTGAAGTCAGAATAACTATCCTCTGATAGATACCGAATAGTCTTAAATTGTTCGTTATATTCGGCTAAATGTATTGTTAGATATCTGTTCGGGCTGGAATGTTTATGTTTTTCTTGTTAAAAATTTCGTTCGTTTTTCTAAGCCTTCATCATCTCTGCTGTGTTTATAACAGGTACGTTAATGGTTGTGATTGGGGTTGGCCTAGAGTTGATTACCGGTCTTTCTTGGTCTGGGTGCTGGGTTTCGAAGTGTCTTCTGAGATCTACTTTTCTTTGGAATGCTCGGCCGCAGATCTTGCATCCGAATGGCTTGTAGCCGGTGTGTTTACGACTGTGTGTGATTAGGTTAGATGACTGACTAAATGCTTTTCCACAAACTAAACATGTATGAGGCTTCTCACCTGAAAGAATAAAAAATACCAACATTAAGAAACTATGAAAATTATTCTTAGAAAATGAAAAATCGCGTCAAATTAAAAGCATAAGTTCGACCAATTAAAAAGATGTTAATTATTCCGAAATCGGAAAGGTCTACTGATCAACTTCAAGTAAGAGAGTACAATACATACTCCAAGCAATGAGATAATCGCCATCATGACAGTATTCAATATTTCAACATAAATTATGTCGCCATTAGGAATGCATTCCTGATGACATAATTTATGTCGAAATATTGAATTCTGTTACTATGGCGTGTAGGCATATCTCATTGGTTGGAGGTATTATACTTTCTTAATTATTCTGATAAATTAAAACTAAACATGAAAAAATAATTTGTGACCATTTCGATCAATTGACCAAGGTGTGAACGGATGGAACCTAAATACACTGCGGTCCAAGTCCAAGTGCCAGCCTTTTTTATTTTCATATGTCCCAATTTTTTGCCTTAAATCATCCAAAAACACAATTATCCTGAAAATTGTAAGAAATACTCAAATTTACCCCAAAATTGAACTAAGAAAAAATCGAAATGTTGTAAATCCTATACAATGACAGGAGTCTACTATAAATAGACATTCCGACCGAAAGACATTGTTGGTTGGACAAAATTGTTTTAGGCCTAAAATTAAGACTAACATTACAATTATGTTTGTCGAATTCTCGACAACATTACAATTTTTAGTAATTACACCGATAGCACATTCTATTGAAATTAGCCTTTTCCAATCTGTCGGAGAATAACCTTCAATACAATACGAATTGCAGATTATCTGATCATATTTATTAAATCACAACGTAGTTTACATATATCCCGACAGAGCCGTCGGTATATTTCAATTTAACAGATTGTGCGTGAGACAGATTCATATACAATGGAATATAATTGCCCAATACTTGTAATCGCGGATACCAGTTATTAATTAAATTGAAAACGATAGTATTGGTGTGTGCGAGCAGAACACAGATGGCAAATAGGAAAATCTAGAATCAGAAGATTGCTTGACAAATTACTAGGAATAAAAAACAGGGAATGTGCTAATATTTTAAAGAATTAGCTCAGTTTATTAAATTACCATAGTTGCAAATATTATATACGCGCATCAGGCGCAAATTTTAAATTATCACCAGTCATTGTATACCGTAATGTGTTACAAGTCAAGTTGATGCGATTAAACGGCTCGCGGCATTCGTACACGATTCTTTTATGTAGACGTGTAAACGTGTTTAAACGAAATTTCGTACCAGCAACGTAATAAGCCATTATTTTTAACTCGCGCCAGTACAGCGAAATAAAAATGTGATATATAGTGTATAAGTTTCAGTTTTGTCTAATTAAGCGCCAGGCATGAAGAAAACGTACCGGTATAAATACGAAATGGGATCATAAATAGCTGCATGTTTTTACTGATTTTTACAAAGTTGTTTTTGATTTCTGTTTTCATCCTTGTAAAACAATACGATGGTAAGTTCATCGTTTTTATTGTGACCGCATAAACTTTTAAATTAAATACACAAGTTTCAGATTCAACTTTTGCTATTTTAAACACCATATAAATTTATAGATTTTATATTAAAATAGTATCAGACGATCCATAGCAAAAATGCCGTAAATAAAATATTAAAAGATTTTTACTTTAGATTTCATTTATCTGGACATGTTTTTATAGCTACAAATATTCAGATTAGGTCTCTCTTAGATTTCAGATCTGACTGAAATAAAGGAATACGGTAGGCTATGTTAATTGTAAAATACGGTACCGTATAGAGCTGGTATTGGACGCGCTCCGAAGCTCTTCTTTTCGGATCTGTGTGAATGCGTCTTTAAGAGAGATTCATGCAACGTCGTCGGATTTCTGATCGAAACAGCTAACGATCCGAAAAAAAAACACGAACATTTGCTCAATGGGAAGGACTAGAGCCGCGTACTGAACGCGGATCGAAAACTTCCTCGAGATTTGTTATGATCTGTGTAATTAAACCTTTAAATAGAATAGCTAACGAAGTCAACCTACCTGTGTGTATATAAGTGTGTTTCTTCATGTCAGATTTTTGATGGAACCTTTTTCCACAGTATTCACACGGGTACGGCCTCGTATCTGAGTGTATAAGCATATGCGTTGATAACGTTGACGAACGCTTGAAACTTTTTCCGCACTCTTTACATTGGAATGTCCTATCTTGGCTATGTACTGCTTTATGTTGGTTAAGGCTTACAGCGTGACCGAATGTCTTATTGCAAACTTCGCAGGCATACGGTCGCTTGCCACTGTGCGAACGCCGTACGTGCACTTCCAGACCATGCGGCGTACTGAAAACTTTAGTACAGTCTAAACAACGGAAGGTTCCTTGATGCGGC
This sequence comes from Nesometra sesokonis, assembly GCA_025631205.1. Classification (NCBI taxonomy): domain Eukaryota; kingdom Metazoa; phylum Echinodermata; class Crinoidea; order Comatulida; family Antedonidae; genus Nesometra; species Nesometra sesokonis. The sequence continues at coordinate 11,287 of JAOTQE010061236.1, read as the reverse complement.
CCCGCTCTATGTGAGAGTGGGCTTATTTCGTCTAAATCGGCGGTGTATCGTCGCTGGGGCGGCACAGTAAGTGCAATGTCTCTTGGCAGCATAGCCGTGGCATATGGAGATGGAATACTGAGAGAAGACTGACGATACCAGTTTAATTCATCAGGAGATACTGAGCTTAAAATGTCCTCGAGTTGAGCAAATCGTGCACGATAAACATCGGTATAACTTAGTGAACCATCTTTCAGAAGTTCCGACATCTCGCGACTAATAACACCTAAAAGATGAAAAAAAAAATCATTGTAAATATATATTTTTAAAAATATAATTTGTGAACAAACATTATAAATATTATATAAAAAAGTTAACCGCTTATGGTATGAAACGAAATTGTCGTCAAAATGTAGATGATTATTAGCATATTGTTTGTGTTATCTACCATATTTAGTTTCGGCAAGTTTTTCTCACAAGATATTTTTCTGGTATTATGCAAACATGTAAACACAATTAGAATTATTAATCAGGATAATACGGTCGTATCATAGGTACCGTAACAATTATATACACGCATGCGCTCGTGTCACGACAGCGTGTGAATTTGGACAGTTGGGACACATTGAATGGGTTATAATTTATTCATAACTTTATCTTTGCTATTGTTGAAAGGTTACTTACACCCAATAAATTTTAAAATTAAATTTCTTAAATGAAGATCAAAGGTTTATCATCACTCGTTTTTCAACGTCGACAAACTATCGCTCGGATTGTTATAATGATTGGGCTTTGATATTTTGGATAATGTATGTGACTACATACGGTAGATTAAACGTAAGACCTACCGTTTGCCGGTGGAGATGGGATGTTGTAGGCTGTAATTTCTGATGGCCATCGTTGACTTGGTGAGGGTGACGTTTGCCGTTCAGCTGACTTCGCTGATAACTGTGCAAGTTTTGTCGATATCGCCAGGGTCGGACTTAGCTGTTTTGACGGGACCGCCGGCTCCTCGTACGGCCTGAATGTTCCTCGCTCCCATGGCTCAAAATCACGTGGTACATCTGTAAACATTAAATTAGAAAATGAAATATTATAAATCATAGGCCTATGGGTTTTCATAAATCAAAGAAAGCAATTTCCGCCCAGATGAGTACACGATGAAGCGTACTAAACGGCAAAATGGGACGACACGCGACAACAATCGAGGCAGACTATAGCAAATATAGCAGGCGGGCTAAACGACTTACCACCTGGATCACGCATGGCTAGGCCTCTATACTGTCTTTATAACGAAAGTTGGTCGAATTATGTAAATACAATATTTTTATAATAAACCATATCATCCAAATTACTTAATTGCAGAATAATGACCGCCCAACAAAGTAATCTACAGACTGTTAACACTGTAGTCGATTTTAATTTACAGCAACATTATTTAGGCCTACATTACATTAATGTGAATAATAGTACGTATGGGTGTTGTCATTGTGAAATAGGTCTGAACGAATTTACCGATTTATTAAGTTAAAAATATTAAATTGCGATGACAAAACAACGAGCGAAATACAGATAAAATTATTTTAATAATGCTGTGATTTAAGCCAGCTACGGATAGACACCATATTGAGCGGTCATATCGACTCATAGATTTTGTCAATTTGTTAACACCTTTAGATATTTTTGTTAACACCAAGTATCCTCTTCTCTGAAATCTTTAACGATTTCGAGGTAAATCTCTGGTTATTTAGGGTATTGGGACACTAAAATCCGACCCAACAATCACGGCTTAGATTTACTTAATTCTAGGTATGCTTGTTTCACAACAGAACATGTAGAATCGAAAGGGAGAAACAATGGGTAATCAGTTGTCTTTTGAGCCCTGGTAATCACAACTGGTTGTATTGCATTGTATTAGTTCGATAGGTGTTAACACTAATACTAAAATCACGCTTTTGTTTTGTGGGTTTTAACGCCAATCGAAAAAGGAGCGTAATAAAAAGAGGAATTCCTTTAGTAATCACGATAGTTAACAACTTGTATAAAAAACAAGGGTTTTTGAATGATAAGTAATATAATACAGCCTATTAAACAAGTGATGCATTAATTCAACTTGTGATACACCAATTTATAATAAAATATGTTATAATGCAACGAAATTAAAGGATGATTTTGTCTATGTACAAGTTAGTTAACAGATAGAATCCAGTACAATAGGGTTTTTAGAGCTTCAATCAAAGACAACGTTTTTTTGTTAATTTGTAGTTACTAGTGAGGTTTCGCAAACTTACGAAATACGAAAACGAAAACGGGTCACACTCCAATTTTTGAAAGTCCCTAAATGTGTTTAAAAATATATCAAATTTTCTACCTATAAATTGTTGATGATCGTCGTAAAATACTGACCAACTGTGACAGATATTTAAAGTGTTCTATTCAAATGTTACAAGAATGTATGACGTACCCGTTTTGATTTCGTATTCGTATTTCGTAAATCTGCGAAACCTCACTATTAGCAAGTGCCGTAGTTATAATTAAACCTTAAACAAGTGATGCACTAATATAAGTTGCAAGTTACCTTACAATAAAATATGTAAAACTGTACCAATTAAAAGGAGAATTTCTACTAATCATAAACAGTTAGAAAATCGAAATGTCCACTAATTAACATCAGGAATGATGATGAAATAAATAATGTCGCAATATTGAATTTCATCACGATGACATGTATTTCAATACTTGGAGTCATGCACTATTGTCATGCACTATTGTCATGCACTATTTTCTCAGTATAGAATAAAAGAACAATCCAAATGTAGGTGTTTTTTTCTTAAGTTTTCATTTTAAAATAACAATTAATAATAATAATAATAATAATAAAAATAATAATCTAAAATTCTAACCAATGATACAGTGATAAATAATTGGTAATAAATTTAATATAGCCCTATATATAAATAACATTGTATAGTCACAACGCAAGTCATCTACCAAAAGCGCAGGTTTTTACAGGCTAATTTCTTACACCAATGTTTGTAACTTACCGGTACTAAAAATGTTTTCAGAGGCCTTATACACAATCTCCACTAAAAGAGCGGGTTTTTACATGTCTTCTATTATTTCGTACACATTATAAGCCTAATAACATTTCATGAAGAAGTATTTATATTATTTCCCTATTTCGACAGCTGTTAATTTTCAGACAGATAACGAAATAATGTCATCGAAATCAGTTTTAAGTTTTACCAGCTGCATGTAATATTTATTTATCCAAATATCTTTTCGATAAATTCATGATTGTTTTCTTTCCGGGCTAGGCCTCCTATGTGGACTTTACATCGAGCAATCCTTATCACATATCGACACGCGACTATGTATGTGTAAGCATATGAATTTGGGTAAACAACCTACCTTAAGTATTTACAATCTGAGCTGATAATTCTTTTGATAAGATATATTATTAATTTGATACAAACTGCATTGTTTTGCATTTTTTTTAAATTTATCATTCGTTAGTAATTTTATAACATCATAAATTTATGAATGAAAAATGAAACAAAATAAACGTAAACGTATGTATAGTTATTTTAGTTCAATTTATAGGCCTTACTGTCTTGCAATATAAAAATGCAATTTTAAATATTATATATATTTTATTGGAAACTTTATTTTAATATTAAAAATAACACTAAGTAAAAACACGAGATTTGTATTTTATTATTAAATAAAAAATTGTTTTATTGATTTATAATATTTATATAGGCCTATCATTATTGGATAGGCCTATATAGTAAAATGTAATGAAATATTGGCCTATATTTTTTGGAGTTAATACAATGATTAAAATTACAAACTATTGCCTATTAACGTGTACTGTGTTTTAATTAAAGAAAATAATTTCGTTACAATCTTACCTTTAACTCGTGGGGCAACTGGTGTAAATGCGCTTCCAATGCGACTCTGTATTTCTACATCTCTACTACCGGTATAGACTACCTTCTTACAGGGAACTTTCTTAACAAGAAATGATCTAGGCATCTCTCTGCAGTGAGATTAACAAGTTATAACCAAATTATGTCACACTCTGGTTTCAAAATTAGGTTCAACCGCTTCTAGTGAACTCCAAAGAGATTGTGTAGACACACACTTAGATTTATCATTTATATACATAACGAACAAGATTATGCAAATGAGTACAAGTTTGGTTTTCAAAAGGACCAGAGCTAGACTGTTTTCAATAAGCCAAGTTGGTGCTTTTTTGCTTTTTACGCAACATCCCCGCCCTCGTTTTCGAACCAGCTGCTAAGCGAGACTTTTTCCTTTCAAAATCGTCATCGATTCCTTTCCGCGCATGTGCAATCGTAATCTTTTGACAGGTGGTTGCTAACGCGTTGGCCAATTAAAATCATTGTGCTAACGAATTAGCTTCTTATTGGCTGGCTAAGTTAGATAAAGCGATCACAGTAGGCGTGGCCATGCCTAATAAGTGTCATACCTAGGTTTTAGATTTTCGTTACTAATTATATTCATTAAAAATTCGATAAAAATAGAATCTCTTATATGCAGTACCTAGTCGCCTAACAAGTAAACCATGTCTTTGTTAAATTTACAATATTCTGAAACCCGTTTAAGTCTGGGTTTTTTAACGGTTACAAAACTGTTTACTCTAGTTTTATTCTATATAAAGCATGGCCAGTAAACATATATTTAATTTGTTTTTTATTTCGTTGACAAAGGTACCTCATAACGAATAGTCAAGTTTATAATAAGAGTTTATATTAAATGATCGAATAATATCAATGATAAATTGGTTCATAATAGTGTGTATATATGCATGGATATCATTCCTGATGATAACATGATTAATATCGAAATATTGCATGTATTCAAACTCCATAGCGCAAAAGTACATGATTTGCAATTACTAATGGGCATATAAACGGCATGAACAGCGTAAATAACGGTATAATTTAGTGTATTAAATTCGTTCATTCATTCATTTGTTCGTTTATGGTGGATTTAAGGGGATTAATAGGCTTAAGCTCCCCCCCCCCCCAAAAAAATGACCCGAATAAAAACTTTTTTTTGCTTAAATGACAATAGACTATTAAAAAGAGATGCATAACGGCTATATATAGAAACATTTAAGAGGCAAAGGCTGACCTGTTACTGCAAGTAGGTTTGTTTTTCTTGTCAAAACCAAAATCTGGATTTAAGCCTACCACCCTACCCCCAAAATCACAATCCTACCGATTTACCAACTGCGACTACCACATGAAAAGTAATAAAATATTTATAATCTAGAATAAAATAGATGCTAATTTTCTAATTAGGTGTCCCCGTTTACGGTGACTCGTAGGGTTGTAAGCTTGAACCACTGAAGAGGGGGTTCAAATGTACGGTACCTAAATTGAAACATGATAACGAATATTAAATGGTATAAATAACTTTTTTCATGTAAAAAAATAAAAACGGAGACGATGTGGTCGCTTTGGAAGAATTGCATCCCCTCTTTCAAATGATCTAAATGAAATTTGGATCGTCTGAAAGAGGGCGTGTCTAACTACCGCTTTTGACATTACAAATGTTGATAGATGTTATGCTACAAAATGGAAGGGGAGGATTCAGCAGAGCTGATAGAGGGGCCCGATACCGGATAGAGGTGCCCTGTGCCAAATGTTGTTTCTAGTAATCTAGGCTCCTCCCCAGGCCAATGTTCAAACAAGATGCGTTTTCTGGGTATCTGAGAGGAAATGTTCACAGATATTTATTGCAAACAATAAGTTGTTTAAGTTAAAAAAAATATCTGTCCAAGTCAAAAGTAGAGGGGCCTGGGTCGGGTCTCCTCCCCCTCTTTGGATCCGAGCCTGGGATATATCAGTATGCCTATAATTTATTAATGATGAATAAGCCATTTCACGGTTTCAAGTGCGCATGTGCAGATTAAGGTCAAGTGATAAAACGACGCGCGGCAATCATATTCCTATCAATAAGAGCCGCACGTCGTTTTATTATCGCGCAAAAGGTCAACATGTTTTCATGATTGTTCTTGGAGCTGTGAAAACCGCTGATCATTGAGGGCTATTCTTCCATGGCTTGGGCGGATTTAATGGTGGTGGGGGAAGCCCCACCTCTTTCGGAAAGTAAAATAAAAATGAATTATTAACATTGTCTAAACTAAAATATTCAGCTAGAATTGGTCCCTAAAGACCAACATTTCCCGGGGGAGCATGTCCCCGGACCCCTCTACAATGAGGGCGCCAGCAGAAGGGGGCATAAAAATGGGCCAAAAACGGATATAATAGATTTCGAAAATGAGTTCAATATTTTACCACGAGGTATACAATATTTTTCAGTATCACCCGAAAGTCGGCATACAATATTACCGGTACCGGTTCTTTAAATAAACGACAATCACTGAAATTCGTATTCTGGAAATGGTCAAAGACCTTACGGTTGATCGAAGCGTAATTCTTAACAAGTCCTCAATAACTTAATATGGAATTTATGTGTGTTTTTTTTTTCTTTGAAATCTTAAACTAGAAGATTTGAACATACGGTGGCCTGCAATCAGAGCACCGTAATTTCTAACAATAATATGCTTTTCTGTTTTTTTTTTATTTTTTCAAGATAAAACACAAACTATACCATCAGTATGTCCTTCCTTCCGATGGATAAGAGTCACCCTTATTTTTATAATGATTAAAGTTTGATTTTACTTTGAGATTTGACAAGTTCACTATCATAGGCCTATCTATAAGGCCTACTGGAATTGTTTCGATAGGTTTTTACCTGCACTCTTTACCATCAGCGGAACGTTGCGGAGCTTGTTGACAACAAGGGTGGGCTGTCTGGTCGATTCCAGCTTAAACTATTCATCCTTTAACCAAAGTAGGACAAACACGCGACCAACCACTTGACGCCCCCCCCCCCATCTCCCACCCACTAAACTCTACTCGAGTGACCAAATTCAGTCAAGGGACTAACAGGCTACTAAGGGATCAAAAAACTTGAGTATGGACACCTGATAGGTGTCCATTAACACTCCTTTGCTTAGTCGACTTTACCAAAACCGAACAACTCTCTCAGATAGTTCGGTTTTGAGAGCGTCTAGTTTGCATTAGGATTTTGTATAACTGCCAACTTTTTTGACAGTTTTGCGGTAAATGTTTTACGTCGCTGGCGCTGGGCTCCAGGCACTCCAATCTGCTAGAAAAAATAAAGCACCTCTATTAAGTGGCGGCGCCACGGGGGAGGGGATAGGGGATACAGCACCCCACCCCCCGTCGGGGGACCTTATCCTCCCCTTCGGGGAGAAATTTAAGAACTCGTCGAGGGCTCTGTAGGTCCATGCGAGCTCCCAATATACCAAACGGCCTAAAAAGGCACGCACATTTTTTTTGCCGTGGACTGCCCTGCCGTAGGGGAATTCCTGGCGCCGCCACTGCCTCTATTCGTAAGGTTTTCACAAATTTTATTGTCTCAGGTGTGGTTATGTATACGTTTATCTTTGCGTGAAAATTCTACTAATAGCGAGGTTTCGCAACTTTCCGAAATACGAAAACGTATACGTCATAAATTCTTGCAACGTTTGAATAGAACGCCTTGAATATCTGTCACAGTTGGTGAATATTTTAGGATGATCATCAACGATTCGTATATGAAAAATTGAACACATTTTTTTAACACATTTAGCAAATTTCAAAAATGGAAGTGTGACTATCCGTTTTCGTTTTCGTAATTCGTAAATTTGCGAAGCCTCACTAATATGTGAGAACAACGAGAATGCGTGAGATATTCAAAATTGGTCCGCATGCGCGAGACTTGCGCATTATGCGTGAGAATTAGCAGGTATAGATTTTGAGACATTAGAAATGTCCTGTTTTGAGTGAAATTTAGTTCGTATTGGGAGAGATGACAACATGCGCACAGTACGACTTAGTCTCTAGGCCTATACAAAAAAAAACGCGTAAACGATACCGCATTAATTGCAGACGATTGAGAATCGGGTTAATATGATTAGCATGGCAATGTGTTGTATAGGATCCCACTCATCGGTATTAATCCAATATTCAACGTAATTTAACACATTACCAAATGTTATTAGAACCAAATCAGACTTTAAATCATAGCAAAGTCTCTACACGAGAATTACTCAACATAATTTGAACAAGCAAGGCTAAATTCTGACAGAACGTGATGTAGAGTTTGATTTATGAATGAAATAAATGATAATTTTACCTCAGAATTGTTTGCCTATGGCACAAATATTGCCATAAAACGCAAATCGTTTTACCAAATTTTCACGCTGTTACGATATGAACACTGATTTTGCTGACAATTTTTAAGATACTTTTCATTTTTTTTCATAAATGGAATTACCATTGGTGTCATTATTTACTATTATAGGCCTAGTTGGCTATGCGGGCACCTCTCGTAAGCGGACACCTCACGTAACGGTCACTCATTCAAAAGCCCGTTTGTTTTTCCTATCTAATCAGTACATTTGGTACCTCACGTCACCTCCCGTAAACGGCCGTAGACACCTTTCAATTTAATTTTTTTTTAAAGTTTTTGTATGATAATTTACTTCCCATAAGCGGCCACCTTGAAAATTTCGTGAATGCGTGAAACTACAAAATGCCCTAAAATAGGAGAAATGACGGTTTTTTCTTGATTATTAAAATCATATCGGGCTTAAGCATCACCGCCCTCCCACCCCCAACTTCCCAAATCTTCTATATGCCTCTGCTTGTGGCCTAAATGATTCTCTGGCAAAATTCTTTCGAATACATTTATATTTGTCACCTTTTCTTTCCGCGAATAAACTCCTGACATTTCCTTGTTTCATTTCGGATGCATAATTGTAGTTTACATATTTGTGCTTCATGGCACCGTGTTCATAGAAATATTCTGTATCGACAAAAACAAAACATTTTAATGTTTAAGAATAGTTCAATCAAATCAACATTTATTTTCTTCTATGAAACAATATATACCTTACAAAATAAAGAAAAATAATAAATAAATCTAAGTCTTAAAAAATCTTGTTTGGTAAACATGGAAAATGAAACAAATGGTTTAGGAAATATATTAAGAAAATATAAATCTTGGACGTTTAAAAAAAGTAAATGACATAAAGTAAATGAAAATTATTTAAAAAAATGCAAAATAAATAAAATTATAAAAGAACAATTAAAATATAAATCTAGGACCTTTTAGGTTCAAAATAATTTACAAAAATCGCAGGTAAATAAACAAAAACAGGTATACTCAGAAGAAGCAAAAGTAAATGACATAACGTAAATAAAAATTAATTAAAAAAAAAACAAAATTGAAAAATAAAAATATAAATAGACAATTAAAATATAAATAAAAGTAAGTAAGTAAGTAAGTAAATAAGTAAGTAAGTTAGTAAGTAAGTAGGTAGGTAGGTAGGTAAGTATAGGTAAGTAAGTAGGTAGGTAAGTAAGTAGGTAGGTAAGTAAGTAGGTATAAGGTAGGTAGGTAAGTAAACAAATCAAATTTATCAATACAAACAACAATTAAACTTTAAAATGTACAAGCACAAGTTTGAATTATGATTGATATCGTTGATTAAACAGTAGCGAGCGCTGAACTTATCATTAAAACTTGTTCGCCAACGAAAATTGTAAACATGATTGCGAGACCTAGCTGTTCACTACCGTTTTTAAACTTTTAACTTTTCAAGTTTGTTGTACCAACAAAGCTGAGTATAATGAAGCAGATGTCTACAATTTTATACTTAGATATTAAAGATGTATTGTCATCTGAAAAATGACAAAAAATGGATTTTGAAAATAACTTGCTAATTTTAAAGAAAGACATAAGTTATGATCATGACACTAGAAATTAGGGTATTTAAAAAATATTTACCCACAGTTTTGCATTGTTACATGCTAAAAAATAGCCAAAAACATCAAAAAGGCTGGAAGCCTCTTAAATGTTGGTCATGTTTCCCTGTAAAAATCTTATTAAACCATTTTTAAATACAGAAATTTCTAGTGTTAAGTCCTTAAATTTGAATTTACTTTGATATGAACAAATTAATTTCAAAATTAATGTTGATTATTTTTTGATCATTTTCAAGTGACAATATATCTTTAATTTTTACTGTTTTTCCTTTAGTTGGTAGTGTACAACACATTTTCATTTCGATGTTTTAAGTAATAGTGAGGTTTCGCAAATTTACGAAATACGAATACGGAAACGGATACGTCATAGGTACATTCTTGTAACATTTGAATAAAACAACTTAAATATCTATCACAGTTGGTCAGTATTTTACGATCATCAACAATTCATAGGGAGAAAATTTGATATATTTTTTAACACATTTAGGAACTTTCAAAAATTGGAGTGTGACGTATCCGTTTTCGTTGTCGTTTGTACTTTATTATAACCGTATCAAATTTGAGTAATTGATTGATATTTTAATAAACGTACAGTATTATTGATATTGTATTTTGAATCATATGAACTATGCGTACATCCGGGGAGTTATTATATTACATTGTTGATAGTTGTTATTGTTACAGTAGGGGATTATGCGGTGGGGAATTTAATTGGACTCTTGGGGAACCATATTATTAAACGTCCCCACACCATGGAGAAAACGATTCCCTTTCGTCCATACAGCCTGACACAGAAGTAGAGATGGGTATCTCAGTATATTCTTTATTTGGTGGATAGAGAGTAATTTGTGAAATTGGCTTTTAACGATGTATTATTTAATGGCCAAAGAGTAACTATTTTATGATTATAGAGTTTTTATATTAGATGGTAGCCAGGGGCGGATCCAGGCTTCACCGAAAGCGGGGGCGCACCTTTACACTCCGGGTGGAAAGGTGGAATTTTTTTCCTGAAGAGCAAGGGGAAAAAAGGCTCATTTGCCCAATGCCCAATTTAATTTGGTGCTAGCCTATTTTAAACGTGTTTTTGGTTTTCCAGGTGAATTTTTGACCCGGCGCACCTAATATAAGGGTGGGGGCGCAACTACGTTTTGAAGATAATAATGGTGGGGGGCGCCCCTCTGCGCCCCCTTGGATCCGTGTTTGGTAGCTGTTATTAGCGTAGGAATTATGAGGCCGAAAATTAACTTTGGCAAAGCATGTTATTAAATGTAAACGTCCCACACCTTGTAGTGTAGAAAATGTACGACTACATTGTTTGACAGCCTAATAGATTAGGCCTAGACAGTGGCGGACGCGGGGGTGTTGCCCTAGTTGCCCGGGCAACACCCTTAATTTCATAGTTTTCTTGTAATAACATACAAAATCCGAAAATA
>JAOTQE010061225.1:4909-18628 GCA_025631205.1 Nesometra sesokonis | reverse complement strand
CCTAGGAACACAAACAGCTGACTGAGTGAGTCTCGAACCACCGACCTCGTGATTGGAAGCCCGAAACGCCACCGCTGTGCATAAAATATGCATCAATGATGTTTGTTGACAAACTGTCCCAAACTATTAAAAGCTCTCAAGGTCCCGTGTCACCACGTAACATAACAAGCTCTTTTCGGCCTTGAGTTCAAGGATAATGCAGGAGATGGGGAAGGGGAAAGTCGTGTTGAGGATCAATAGGAAGGTTTCTTGTCTGTACATTTCCTGCGCGTGTCAGACGATCGGTGCCCGCGCTAAGTTGTGGAATAAGAACACGTCATGTTGTAACCTTAGATACTATAAACAGATAGGTCCTCCACATCTCAATATAACTGTGCCAAAAACAAATTATAATATTTAAAACTGCCTGTATAATATAAATTATGATTGATGCTGATATTTAAAATGAATAATAACAATATCAAAATAATGATGTACAAGATCTGCGACGACGACGGCGGCGCGATGCTACGAAGTGTTATTAAACAGAATAAAATAAATCTCCAAATGTAATTGGCTTAAGTCCCCGCCCCTTCACATAGGCCTGGGCCTTTTTTATTTCTGAAAGAGTGTTTTATTTACAAATGATACGTATAATGCAGATGCATTATTTCTTGAAAATATAAAAAAGCAATTTAACTTAGATTTTATAATACACATTCAAGTTGTAGGTAGACATTTTTAATATTAACTTCCCCCCCCCCCTCATTTTTTCCCAAACAATACTAAAAAGAAACCTTTCATTCGCCAGAAAATTACACCCCTGTTTTTATTATGTGTAATTTAAATTCAAGGAATTCACTCAGAGTGGAATAGATAAAATTTGATGTCAAGGAGCACTTTTTGATTGAGATATGGGAATATATCAGAATAGCCCAAGACGTGGCAGTCCATGGTACCTAACCTGTTCCTTAAAGATGTATTGCCACTTGAAATGACCAAAAAATCAATGACATTAATTTTGAAATTAAATTAACTTGCTCTTAGTAAAGTAGGCCTAACATCAAATTTAAGAACTTGAGAATTGAAATTAGTGTATTTAAAAATTGTTTAATAATATTTTTGCACTAAAAAATGATACAATTTTAAGAGGCTTCCAGCCTTTTTTTTTAGGTTTTTGGCTGATTTTTAGCATATAACATTGCAATATAAATAAATTTAAATAATTTTCAATTACTCTAATTTCTAGTTTCATAGACATAACTTATATATTTCTTCGAAACTAGCAAGTTATTTTCAAAATCCATTTTTTGCCATTTTTCACGTGACAATACATCTTTAATAAATTAACAATTTCAATCTACGACGTGGGTAGAGGAAGATATAATCATCAGATAGACTTTTAACTCAAAATAAAATTTCAGCATCGTTGTACAGGTCGCCGTGCTTGTACAAATTCCAAAATGTACTTGCGCCCTCTGTCGATATACACACAGTTTGAGATTAAAAAAAAAACATAGGACTGTGTATTGATGTTACTAACTATTAAATTTGAAGTTTTATTGTGTAATGTACTTAACGATGTGACAATGGGGCTGCCGGGTTTTTAATTTGAACTTATTTTGACACTTAGAACCGGGGTTTGTGGTTTGTAAAAGTACTTTGCCTACTCGCCTTTATTAATTATGATTGTAAGTTTCATTTGCCGTCAGGAAAAATTAATTAACAATAATAACATCGACATGGGCCTATATTTAGTACTTTTTATTGCAAAACAACGGTTATTACTGATTGGCAATATAGACATACTGTTTTTAGGCCTATTTTATTTCGTCATATAGGCCTAACTCCAGTTTAGATAGAAACAGGCATTAAAATGACGGAAAAGGTCCAATCCTTAAGGACACTTACTATAAAGACTTCGGAACGCCAAGAGTGGAGTTAGAAAACATAAAATAGGCATGTGTTGGAATCCAGGATTTTTGGATTGGAAGAGCGTGTTCTTTAACCTGATACTATAGTTGTCCCATAGTTGTCCCATTGATTGAGTTGAGTGTTATGTAATCAGGTTCAGAACCGCGATCTTGTACGAATTCACGCGCACCATGGAGTAACTGATCATGCATGCACTAATAATGTCTTGCCAGAGAACTTGCCCGCTCGCCCACAGCCACTCCCAAAAGTAACATATGATTGAAATATGTGATCGCCCTAGATCTACAATAGGCTCATACGGGCTTTCTGGACGAATGGGGACAGACCCATTATTGGTCGACACCATTGATCGTTCCGGTGATTTCGAAATTATAGGCCTATTATTTTCACTGAACTAGGCCTAAATTCATAATTTGCAGCCTACCCTACACGTTATTCTTCTCAGAATTGAAGAAACACATTTCCTACATGCTCTTATCAATTTGTATGGTTTCGTTTCCATTTATTATGGCAACGGTATTGCAAGAGTTCCTAGGCCACTGTAGGATCGTCCTTGACATCCCAAAGAGGCAAAGTGTTACGCGCGCGTATAGACAATCTGTGGAGGCTTCTCCTTGTTAAAGACTGCACGCGAGTGTTTTGCATCTCTGTACGCGTGCATCAGTCTGTCTCTGCGTGGTAGTCCTAGAGGCCCGAAAAAACAGACCAGTTTAAATGGCAAAACCATTCAGTAGTTACTAATTTATACAAAATGATAATGTGAAGTTCCATGATTATGATTTATATCACTGTAGGCCTATCTATACACAAATGACTTTTTATCGTTAGCTTGTGGAGCAAGTCTGTACTAGCCAAATATTGACTATGTACCGTTGTACAGTACTTTACCACGTGGCAAACCCTTAATTGTACCTCAAATTCACGGGCAGATCCGAACATGGAGGTATAAAAATAAAATATTTTATACCTCCATGATCCGAATAAGCCAAGCACTATAAAAAGAAAAGAAACTATTCAAGATCGATGTTGAGGTGGACAGTGAAACAGATAATGAGACGAATAAATAATAATTGCGTTAATGAGAACGTTAAATATTGTTGTACTCTATATATTAAATGACATGAGTTGTCGGTTCATACATAATAGTATGATATTTCATCACACGTGGTTAAAACTGAACAGTACAGGTACCCCACAATTCCGTTTTGAAACGCTGTCAAACATTGCGTTGTTGATGGCTGCCAAATATTTTAAGTGACAGGATCCACTCGTTTTAGCTGCTGGTACTCTGCAGGGTCCGAATGAGCTGTTTACAGTGGGGAGGATCATCGATGCGATTAACAACAAAGCCCGCTTCGGTCGATCGACAATGACATAAAATGTGGGCGGAGCTTAGAGTCACGGTCTCGGTCGCACTCGGGTTATAAAAGCAGACGACCGGCAACAAACAGCTGATTTGTTGATAGGTTTCGAATGTGTTTGTTGTGAAGAATAAAAACTACAAAGCAGGGACTTATTATCATTCTTTTTCTTGGACTTATATTTTATCGGAATAAAAATGAAGACGGTTTCGGAGATGCTGATCCGGGCCGATTATAATCGGAATAACCGCGTGAACGGTGGTCAGCTTGTTTTGAATAATACTCTGTTCCAAGCCTCAACCCTGCAACAAGGTTCTGCTTTGAGCCACCATGGAGTTGTTGCCTGGAATGATCAGAAAAATACAAACACAGACGTTTCGACGGGAGGAAGGGGAAAGAAAGAGCAAAGGATCAGACGTCCAATGAATGCGTTCATGGTTTGGGCTAAGGATGAGAGAAAAAGACTCGCAGACCAAAACCCGGATCTTCATAACGCGGATCTTAGCAAAATTCTTGGTAAGAACATATTATTTAATATAAATAATAAAATATGTACATATTTGTTTCTGCTAATATAGCCTACTGTGCCTATATTTTAATTTGTAAATTTAAAACCCCATGGTGATGGCGTATATTGTATAAATTAAAGTAAAGTGTATTTCTGTTTCATGAGTTAAAGACCCAACAACGCTACCTTATTTCTCGAAACACGTGTTGCATCTGAAATATCATTTATTATTCATATGCTTAACAAATCATGTTACATTTATATTTATAACATAATTCTACACCACGTTCTGCTTTTGTAAATTGATATCCAGAATCTAGATCCGGTGGTGTTCTTTTTTCGGCTGAGCCCGCCTCCCGCAGCGTGTCGATCAGCTGGTAACGCAGAGTTCATGTACGGTGCTCTGTGGACAGATTAATAAATCCATTTGACATTTACCTGGCTAGAATCCAGGTCAATAAAAAACACGAATCAACGTGATTTGATACACGGTATGATATACGCTATGCAAGCTTCTACATACATAATGCGATGCATATGGACACAATAAAGTATATCTTTACATTTTAGAATTATATTTGCATAATCTTTCAAACATAGAGAATATGGATCCAAACAAAACGTACTCAAAGCGAATAAAAACGGCAATACAGTTCTAAATAAATACGAATTTATATTTTTTCTAAACGTTTATACTAGGCCATGTTTGTTTTGTTTAGGCCTATGTACACATCGTGTTCACAAGTTGTATTTTTAAACGTTTGTTGTCATTTGAAAATGACCAAAAAATCATCATTAATTAATTTTGAAATTAACTATGGTAGCTCATATTAAGGAAACATCAAATTTTGGAACGTTGAGAATAAAAATTAATTTAGGCCTATTTAAACATTGTTTAATAAGGATTTTACATTGAAATTGAACTAAATTTTAAAGGCTGCTAGTCATTTGGTGACTGTTTTGGCTCATTTTAAGCATATAACTTTGCAAAAGTTAGTGGTAAATATTTTTTTAATACCCATGGTGCCATGGTGATAATGTATGTATTTCTACAAGTAAGCAAGTTATTTTCAAAATCAATTTTTGTCATTTTTCGGTACTTTAATTAAGTTGTGTTGTTTGTTTCTCCATTAAAATTGTCTCTAAAATTTAAATGTTAGAATTCTTCATAATTTATAGGTCCAAAATTAAATCTTAAACTAGTAAACATATTATAATTATTCATTATTGTATAATAAAATGCTCGTGCAACATAAAATGTGCAACAAACATAAAATAGGCCTACTCCATTTTATATAGGCCTATCGTCCAAGTTAAATTCCGGTAATCAATTATGGTACTCTCAACATTTCGATACGGATGTTTATAACCAAAATTGTTAGTTTTTATTTGCATGCTCATTTATTTTTTTGAAAAAAAAAATAAAAATAAAAAAATCTGCCAACCATAGTAGTTTATGCATAGCTTCAGTAAATTGCAGTTTAGTGTTATCATACTAAAGTGTTTTATGTAATACATTATTTTATTTATAATATTCCTTACACGTGACCTTTGTTATTTTCCTGTAGTTTCAATTATCGGAAGTTTTTGAACTTGTGGAGAAAATTAAGCAACCACAGGCATTTGTCCTCTAATATGTACAAGGCTATATAAAGTAGTTTTGGGTATTTTTTGCACATTTCTGGCGAGGATCCGAGGGTGGGGATAATTTGCATTTAAAAATTTTAGGCCTAAAGTGCACCAGAGAACATTGTGGAGAATTTCTTTTTCACGGGCCCTAGGCGGGCCCTGGACCCACGCAGTGAGGGAGGTACATGGTTTAGCCAAATAGCTAAATCCTGGGAAAAAAAGTTGAATTTGGCTATTTTTAAGTTCATATATCCAAAAAGCTAATTGATTTTAAACTCAATTTTCGGTTTAAGTATTATTATTTTGGCAGCTTTTTGGCTTATCAAACTAGGATGGCAAATAAATTTAAAGCTAAATTAACATAATTGCCAAAAAAGTATTAATAGGGTGTTGTATAATTCTGAATAATGCACGATTCACTGTGGTTTCGATTGGCATCCCCAGGGTCGAGGATTTAATATTACTAAGAATCAAAAAATAATTCTTAATATTCACTTTTGAATGCGAGGAAAATTGTGTTTCTAGAATTATTTATTGTTAGTAAATTATCTGGTATTCAGCACGGTACTGAATATAATTTCCCATGACACTTAAAACTGTACCAAGCTACATCTTTGGTATCATTTGCGGTTTTTAAACTACGCATGAAGAACATGGCCTAGTGTCATCATACCCGATCAACCTCGAACAAACTGTAAAGCCAGGGAGACCCATTTCGCATTTATTGCTGGCAACTAGCCTAACTGCACGTAAGCCAGTGCGTTAGCATTACCAACTACACCGATAGAGCGTAGTTTTTATTTTTTTTTAAATGTGCAACGAATATATTGGTGTGTCGCCTGAATAATGATCGTTAATTCTTGCACGTGCTCTTAATTGTCATCACAGACGCGGGAAGAGTCGTTCACGGGATACGTTGCGCCTTTGCGCGTAGGTGGATTCAACCATTCTACTAGCAACACGAAACTCGGTGATGTTAGTTCGACCAGTGAGTCATCGCAAGTTGTTTGTGTCGTAAAACGGGAAATCCAACAGAACGCATGCGTACTTGAAAGTGCCTCGGGATCAAAATCTTGTTTTTAACAGACCCAGCTGAGCGGAGCCCTTGAAAACAAGGGTTTATTTATAAAACACTCTCAAGTGACATCATTTAAACGATTGATATTAAGTACCTTCTCCGTAACAACGCGCATGCGTGAACTGTGGACGACGATGACAATCGCTAAATATAGATTACTTGTTTTATCTATTTTATTTATATTTTTTACAATTTGTTCAAGATATGACTAATGATTATGAAGTTAAAAATAGAACGAGATTGGTAAGAATGGAACGTTGTCGCGCCTTTAGGGGTGGTGGTTGTGGCTGAAGGCCATGCTATATACAGTTTCTCATTATGACAATGTTCAAACACTGCAAGTCCGGACAAGTTGTTTTCATTGAATTTCACTACCTTACCTTGCTTAGTGAGACACCAAACTTCTTGGTAGCTTTTGTTGCATTGTCATTTTATTGATTCACCCATTATCTGCAAGTGTATTAAAAATCCCCAGGGTTGCTCGCCATAATACCAATGTCGTTCGTTTAGATTCGATAAAAAATCAAATGACAGTTGATGGCATACGATCAACATTTATTATGATAGGTCAACTAAAGTACAAATTGTTTTTTTTTTCTTGTAGGAAAAACTTGGAAGAGTCTTTCACTTCCTGAAAAACGTCCGTTCGTGGAGGAAGCCGAAAGGTTAAGAGTGAAACATATGGCAGATTATCCAGAATATAAATACCGACCACGACGACGCAAAGGCCCCAAAAGAAGCAAACGTTCTGTGTCAACGTCATCGGTCTCTTCAGAGACATCAGGCAGTAACGCCCAATCGTCCTCATCTTCGCCATCCCCGATTGGAAGTGACGTCAATAGCCCAGTTTCTACCAATTTCAATAGCATCAACACACCAGATGTCTCACCAAGAACATCACCCACTCCATTGGACAACACTGACGGGAACTCTACCTCAGAGGAACTCTCTCCAAGATACCCTCTTCCACCCTTAAGCTCTTTCACGGGAACAAACGCATCTGGGCTTCGCCGACAAGTCCCTCTCCAAAAAGGAGGTTTCATAGCCACAATGGGATTGCCAACACCAGAGATGTCTCCGATTGAGTCAGTCGACGATGTTTTTACATTTAATAATAATGCACCAACTTCCTCCAATAATAGTCCAACTCGTATCTCAAACAAGCTTGGAAATTTGAACATTAATTTTAACATGAAACAGGAGGTCACGGACAATGCATTTGTTTCCCACACGGCGACGTCTGCATTCCCAGCGTGCGAAACACTGACGCACCTTCACGAACTGGTTAGCAACCAGACGAGTCAACAGTGTCATCCTAGTATGAACAGCATCCTCTCAGCCAATGTGAACAGCAACATACCTCAGCAATTCTGCGATCTTTCCCAACCTGATGTTCCTCACCATATGTTCAATTTGAACTCTGACACGAACATGAACGTATTTTCCGTGGAAGATGTTGCAACCATGTCATTAGAACAATTTACAGTAACGGAGCAACTTAATGATTTAAATCGCGATGAGTTTGACATGTACCTAAACACACCTATGTTTATGCCAGATACCACCACAAACATGACGTCATCAGACGCAGCTCTGCTATCGTCTGTTCTTGCAGATGCATCAGCGTCCGTTTATGCGTAACCAAATGCACTTTATGGATAATATTGACAAAAACAAATACATAATTTACTCGAGTTTTCGAGATAAAAACATTGCATCTTCCATTTACAGTATATCAAAACTTGAAATACCTCTCTTCCTGACGGTGAATGGATGAATATTTTTCTACTGATCAATTTTTGTAATGAAAAAAAAAAATTTTTGGACCAGATATATTTAAATAAAAAAATTGAGACGTTCATTCAGAGGTGTTGGCACTATGCAAGCCCGTAATATTATACAGTTCCATATTTCGTAGTGAATTTGATTTTAATTGTAAATAATAATGCCAAATGGCATTCAAGAATATCTCATGTAGATAATGCCGGTATTGGTACATGGTGATTTTAAGTGTAAAGCATGAACGTATTCTAATGTTTTAACCATATCAATATAGGCCTAACAAAAATCGCCTAAATTGAAGGAAGCCTCGATTTCACTGTTTGCATGACAATTTTATAGTTACCATTCCGTTTGGCTTCTTATCCATTGCCCATTTTAGAGCGACTCACATTTATCTAAGTGCAATAATCGCTGGAATTGTGGAAAATTTCACAGAATTCTTGCGTGCAATTAAAATTGAAAAATATACTGCTTTTCTATTATTCAAATTTGCTGTCTCGCTGAGTTTAAGGAGGTCACTTTAGACGCCTCAAACACTTGTTTACAAATGCAACAGAGAAATCGAGGCTTTATAATATATAACTTGATGGGTTTTCTTATGAGGTTGCTATCATAACGTTAGTGACATCACCAAAAGCTCTACGCGCGCGTTGCGTTTTCTGAAGCGCCTTTCGTTTCTCTTCGTGGTGTCATTAACATTAACAATAAGTTAGGGGTAAGGATGGTCATCCAATATTGTTTAATATTGTAGTTTAATGAACTAGTACTTGACACCGTAGAACATGCTGCAATTAGGAGTAATAAAGAACACTTAATTTAGTAATTAAATGTTTGTCGAAAGTCCAAATCTTAGCTGCACGTTGAGTGAGGCAAGTGGAAAAAAAAGACTAAGTATGAGTACTAAGAACGGTAGAGGGCGGTGCTTCAAGTATTTTCCTGACTACTGTAATTGAATGTGCAATCCGAAATTAAAAGAAAGGGGGAAACATTAGGATTAGTCCTGTTAATTTAGATAAAAACGGGTTATAACGCTTTGGAACGTTCCACCATTTTTGAAAGGTCGTGCACGTTCGTTGGGGTAAATGGAGTTATGTACTGTCATGCGGTATATTTTTTGGGATTATTTTTTTTAACTTTGGTTTTATTTATGTATATACGCTTATAGATTCGGACTCCGTTTATTAACCAAGGATATTAATAAGGTACTATAAGATGCATCAACAATTTTAATATACTGTGTGTACACTGGTTTACTAATACAGCTTATATTTCTCACCATTGAAATATAATAAGGGACAAGAAGACGCTTAAGCCCGGTTCCCACTAGACGCGAACAAGGCGGCTGAATCGTAGGTTCGCGAGCAAATTCGCAAGAGTTGATCCATGGTCAACTTTTTTTCGCTTGACGCGTGACGCTGAAGTATTCGCTTGTCAACGTTCAGTGGGAATCGGCCTTTAGCTGACGTTATCATTTTTTCATTCCAAAATGGAGGGAAACGGACGTTTGTAACAACAGTAATTTATTATTTGGAGAACATTCCGAAAGAAGGGGGTCGGAAAGTTAGGAAATAACGAAACCTCTGTTTTGACAGAAAAAAAAACACTTGACTAACATTCTACCGGCTCTCAGATGGATTTTTATATATTATATATTTTTTTGTTAACAATAAGTTTTATCGATACTTTTTGTAATCATATCTTTATTTCAATTGGTAAAATATAATCGATTTGTATTTTAGGGTTTTATTTTTCTGCTGAATACGGTATGTGCTGGCATATCCCATTAGCAACTGTTGTTGTTTCAACACTTTTGCTAAGAAATGAATAAACATTATTCGGTTAGCGAAGTTGAATTGTTTCCGAAATTATTTCAAATCAGCGTCCATTTTCAGATTTAATGATGTGATTTAAGCCCTGTCTACACTAGCAAACTTTTGTTTGCAAACTTTAAGTTTGGCGGAGTTTGGACATATTTGGAATTTCTGTCCACTCTCTAGCAAACTTTGCAAAACTTTTGTCATTTCTTGTCACTGAAGCCACTATTTTGAACACCTGCAGGAACACATGACTAAAATCTGTGTCATTGATTTGCTAACTTCGCCAAACTTCACCAAACTAGTTTGCCAAGAATGTGCATGTCCAAACTTCAGCAAACTGGTTTGCTTAAGTTTTTGAAATGGTCTACACTAGCAAACTATGCCAAACTTTTGTTGCCAAACTCCAAGTTTGCTCATGTTTGCAAACTAAAGTTTGCTAGTGTAGACAGAGCTTTACGCAACTGTGAGATTAAAATTTCGTCAAGCTAAAGGGGCGTGTGTGATCACATTTTGATCGCACAGTTTGATGACGATGGTGATGTCGGCGACGTCAATTATTGTGATAGTGGTGGGAGATATTGATCACACAGTTCGATGACGATGATGTCGACTACGTCGGTGATTGTGATGATGATGGTGATGGTGATGATGATGGTGATGATCAGGCATGGTGATGATGATGATGATGATGATGAAAATGAAGATGGCGACAATAGATGGTGACGACGATTAAGGTTACGAGGACGAACTACGACGATGTTAGGTTGGTAATTTGCCTATACCGCTGTATTATTGTCGGCATTCTCCGTCGTTGTCGGCGCGCCTCATTTTCGTCACGCAGGCCGACGACGATGGTGGTGGTGATGATGATGATGATGATGACGACGACGACGACGACGACGATGATGATGACGATGACGATGATGATGATGATAGTGGTAATGATGGTAAAGGTGATGATAAGGATGATATAGGTGATGGTCATCATGATGACAATACACTAATGGTATAATAGGCCTATAGTGACAAGAGACGGTTGCATCGAATGAAAACGATTAGATAATAATTACAAAACAGTGATCCCTCTACAACCCATGAGACTGCAGTTTACTAATCTCGACCTTGGTTCGTGACAAACCATTACGGTACCACAAGCTGTCCTTTTTCGAATGTTAACCGATATCCTCACGGTGAAATAGCGATTATTCGTGGAATAGTTACCATAATCCCCGCAGATAAACTTTTTCCTAGCCTGGTTAAACGATGATGAGACAAAATTCATGATTCACCTAGCTTTGTAAGGTCTACCAACCACTACAGAACACTGTACAAATTTCGTGGTAGACCAACGTATACCTAAGTATCCTTCCTCGAATTTTAAACACGTTAAATAAATATAAACATTAATGGTACAGCCTCAAATCTAATCACGTTTACACTATGCATTAATATTTAAAATGACATTAAGCCTATTATAACTAATTACTAAACACAGAAGAGCTCTGCATGTGACAAAACTTCCGAATGCTTAAGTAGGAACATTTGAGGGGTATGGATCAAGATGCGTGTACAGTACCGGTACAATTTTACAATTTTATAACTTAAAGCTAGGCCTATTGCTTGTTGTAAAAGCACTTTAATAAATATCGTCTATAGGCCTTCAGCATGCATGCTACTTTTCTTCTAACCAGGCGCGGATCCATGGGGGGGGGGGCAACGGACCCTGGCCCCCACTTTTGTAACCAACAAAATACATTTTTTGGCACAATTTTGAAGAAAACGGGCAACGCCCACCCGAATCTACGTTGGCATGGAAGTGGGCCCCCATTTCGGTGGATCCTGGATCCGCCCCTGTAACTCCGTGATTAGGTTAAAATGAAATCCAATAGGCCTATACAGACAAGTCTAGGCCTATCGTGACGTGTATTCCCATTAGAAAGGTTGATCTTTACCCTACCCTAGGGTATTTTTTAATTAACCACCTCACTAAAGTACACATGCCTTTTTACCTCCACTAAAAGTTAAAAAAGGGGGTTTTAAAATTTGTGTATCACCCTGTCGGCTTGAACCTGTTAAGCCCGCCCTAAGATCCTGTGTATATTTTTATTAAACAATGTTGTCTCAAGTTATTAAGGCACCTTAAATGATAAACTGTTCGATAGGCCTATTCCATCATATAACATTAAAGTAACTGATCTTATATGAACGCTGCATGTTTATCAAAACGTTGACCAGGATATTTTGTCATTTGAAAACAAAACATAAAATTTAGGTTTTTAATGTAAAATGCCTAAAATATTCGGTCATGGAGCTATAAAAACCCCTTTTTTATAGTTTCAGGATAAGGTAGGCCTACAATTGGTCTGTTGAATAGGCATATGACATTTAAAACCAGTACAGGACTCTGACGAGTTTCAGTAAGACCCCTAAAGAGATGCGACTAAAAATAATTTGATCTAGCAAGTACGGCTACTGTAGGTCTGCCTTGTCCTGCGCTGGTGAAGACTACCTTTAGGAGCTTAAAATAAAAAGTATTCATCACGATATTAGTAACGTCCCGGAAGTGTAACAGACCGTAAATGGCATATAATATTGCCAAGGAAAACATAGGTAAAGAAAGATCGAATGGCCACGTGTTGCGATATTGTTTACATAGGTGCTTTACTTACTGATGCAAAATTAAGCAAACAATAATGAAAGACAGAAAATTGCAGTCGGTAAAAAATTCCCGTTATACAACGACGACGTAAAGACCGGACGGATGTTGTTGCACGTGGAGAGAGTAAAGTACCGTGAAAATACTAAATCAGAAATCATCAAGAAAATCAGTGAGACGTGATAGAGATCGGGGTGTTAGCACTCTCAGCCAAGGTTGTCGCAATACCGAGTCCCGTCTAAAAGCTCATTCGTCCTAGCCTAGCGACTTCCATAATTATTTATTTCAAGTACAGTAATTCCGAACGACAAGATAATGGAAACATCGTGTCTCTAAATTTTGTTTTTCTTATTTCAAGCATTTAACCCGTCGTTAGCAAAGAACAAAGCTTTCTGTTTACAAAAAAACATTGGTGTACACGGACGTCATAAGCCATGTTACCATAACAGAAAAATAGCAACAAATAAACAGAATTATGTAGTCATCAAAACAATGTCAATTGTATAAATATCTGATTACGCGATCAAATTCTGTAGTTATTTATTTAGAAAGGCCGATTAGTCACTTTGCTGTTATTGTTATTATCTGTCAATCAAGTTAATGTGATTAGTTTGGCTGTCTGTCGTTAGTGAATGACAGTTTAAGTGGAAATTACCTCCTAATTAACATGTTGAAGAATTTAATTTAAAAACGTATTTTTTCCTCATAATAAAATACACAATAGGGTATGAGGCCAAAATACTGTACCGAATGCCCCTCAAGCCTGACCGACACAAAATCTTGAGAAACACTCGGCTTGTTTTAAATATTTCCCGATAATCTTGGGAAGTACTTACAAAAATTATCATGAAAATTGTGAGTAATAGGCCTACGTAAAGTTATCCTGAATTTTGTAGGAAAAGTAATTAAAGATATCGCAAAATTTAACTTTGGGAATGACAAACTGATACACATAGGCCAGGTCTAACCGACCA
>JAOTQE010061214.1:0-18633 GCA_025631205.1 Nesometra sesokonis | reverse complement strand
GTCATCATGGCGCGAAAGTCAGTAACCCTTCGTAAGAGGGAAAATACTGACTTAAATAAATGATGATGATGATGATGTGTGATTCCCTATACACAGAAAGTGATGTTCAAGACAATCTAGTCAAATACACCTTGTTTATATCATCTATTTTGATTATTTCTCCGTAAAATCCTGTGCGACAACTTCGTGATTTTGCAATGACAAGGGCCTAGCAAAAAATAATAGATGCTTTTTCCAAAATGTTTTACTTTCCATTTTTTTTTACCTGAATCTGCAAATGTGTGATGTGGATATTAAATATACTATTGAAAACACATTTTTAGTCATTTCTTAGGTTATTGTGTAGCTACTGTTAATGAAATATAAAGGTAAGACATTGAATTAAAAAAAAAAAAATCGACCTACCGACCCTCCAAATTTTTTTGCCCTTATATTAGGAAGCATTTTAGCATAATAATATATTACTGAACCCTGATATAAGCCCACTACAGTGAACATGAAATGCCAGTCAATGTGTGATGTAAACATAAATCCTAGTATAAGCCCACTAACATTGAACATGGAATCACAGTTTTTTGATGGGGTTATACCACCAGGTGTCAAATAACAACTCAAATGTTGTAGTTTTGGTTTATACAGTATCAGAATCAGTATGGTATACATTGCGCTTTTCACCAGTAATACATATTATTATTTTAGATCCAACACAAGTGGAAGCCACCACATCACAGACAACAAAACATGAAGGGAATTACAGGCCGTTAAGTTTCAAGGCAGGAGACAAAAATCGTGTGGTTGTAACATGGTCAGAATCACCTGGTAGCTTCTGGTGTCAACTTGAAAGTATGATTGCTGATCTGGAAGTTCTAAGCGAGATGATACAGGCTCATTATTCTGTATTAGGTATATTTTGTTTATACAGGTACACTTGCCTAAGTTGAAATAAGACTTACAAATTTTAGTGGATTCAGTTGGTACAGCGGTTATGTTTTGGACCTCAGATCACAAGGTCATGGCTTTGAGACTCACCCTCGTCGGTTGTTAAGTGTCCCTAGGCAAAACAATTTATCCATGTTGCCTTTCTCCACCCAGGAGTATTGATACCCAAGGGGTACAATAAATGCCATTACAGCCGCAACATTATGGAAGGGATTGTGTTTGTTCTAATGAATCGGGGTAATAATTGTGCAGCGCTTAGAGGCCTTTAAAGGCTATATAAATGCCACTTATTATTATTATTATTCGACTTAGGCAAAGTCGACTTTGACTGTATTTTTTTTACATCTTAAGATTGTAACCCTTGAGATTTTTATGATTTCCAAACAAAATAACATGAATACCTAATGATGCAATTTAAAATATGGATTTCCTCAACAAACAAGGTACCTTTAAACCTAAGCTTACAAAAACACATCAAGTTATCTTTAAAAAAGAATCAGAGGGCTCTAGAAATTCAGAGGTGGGCCCCCCCCCCCCTCTCTTTTGGAAAGTAAAATTGATCAATATTATTTACGTTTAACAACATTGACTCTCTACGGCGTCATCCGCCCCTGGCGGTGACGCTTAACAAATATAGTTTTTCATTTGGCCTAACGAAGACCACACTTTTTTTGTTCATTACTTAAATTCTCATTTATTATTTTGATTTATTCATTTTTATGTCAATCTATCTGTCGAAAATAGATAACACAAACATTTTACATATTATAAGTCAATGAAGTTGAGTTAGTTGAAGTAAATTTTTTAGTTTTTAAGAAATTGTTAGTTCATGTAGGAATTGAACCCGTGGGTTATTTTAATAGCAGGTTACATCAAAGGTTTAATTGTGCTGCGCTATGGGTCAACAGAAGGATTGAGTTTTAGAAGAATATGACAAATTCCAAAAAAATTTCAAAGGAAATAAATGTGGGGAACTCTATATACCGTTTGATTAGTTAATAAAGTAATGCACCTTTTTGCTTAGATTAGTGATTTTTACATTAAGAATTGGATGGAAAAGCTGGAGCTCATCGAGAAACGAGTACTTGTTTATGTTAGATTCCATAAGTATATTATTTAAACGGCTAGATGGTGAACTTCCACAGAATACATAGCCCCAAAGTGCAGTTCCATGTAAGCACCTACTATTCCGGAAATCAAGCAATCAAATCGTGTTACATTCAAACGCTGTTGCTACGTCAAAATTGCTCCCCCAATCATCATAAAAGTTTCCAATTTATCAATAAATGGAAGTAAATTTAATCCAGATATAGAGACATTGGCAGCATTAAATATATGTGACATATGGAAATAATTTGTATGACAAAAGAATGCTAAAAATACAATAATTGTAAAACAGTTATTATCATTTAACTTACATGTTTGTGACGAAGGCTGACGAAATCAAAATAGTAGGTGCTTACATGGGACTGCAATTCTACAGTGTAAAGTTCACCATTTAGCGTTAAATAATAAATCTATGCAGATTCCCCATGCAATGATATAAACAAAATGAAAATTAACCTTTATTTTATTATTACTTTCTAGGTGAAGATGCTGAAGTAGTTACTGATCAAAGAGTTGGTATGCCGTGTGTGGCACCCGTCGAAGAGGAAGGTGTCTGGTACCGATCTATCATTACTGACTGCAGTGCAGACAAAACAACTGTCCAATACGTGGATTATGGTAACACAGGAATTCTTCCAAAATCTAAGATTAAAATCATTCAAAACACAATGCTTAGTCAACCAATATTTGCCTTCCAGTGTAGCCTGGATTGTGTTGGGGCTAAAGATGGTGTTTGGAGTTCAGAGGCCTGCGAAGCTTTTGAAGCAATTGCATTTGAGGGTGTCTTAACAGCATCATTTACAAGAAGTGATAGTAAATCTTACTCTGTCACCTTGGTGGATGACAGTGGTATTTCTATAAATCAAAGTCTCCTTGATTCTGGAGTTGCTGTAGCGAAAGACAGTGTTAGGCAATCAACATGTACTGTAGAAAAATATACTCAAATGCAAATACCAATTGGTTCACAAATAGAAGTTCAAATATCACATGTTGAAACACCTCATAAGTTCTTCGTACAACCAACATCTAAAGCAGAGGAACTTGAAGAAATAAGTGCTAAAGTGTTGAAATTTGTTCCGTCAGCTTCACAACTAGACCAAGTGACAATTGGCGATGTCTGTCTTGCAAAATACTCGCTTGATGAGGCGTGGTATAGGGCTGTTATTACTGGTACAGAGGATGCCATTACGTTTGTTACATTTATCGATTACGGTAATGCTGATGCTTTAGAATTACAAGACCTTAAACAGATGCCAGATCAACTCCGTCCATTGCCGGCTCAAGCTTTAGAATGTTCATTGTCGTCTGTTGCACCCTTAGGGGAAGCATGGGAAGATTCTGCAAGTATTGCTTTTGAGGAAACAGTTTTGGAGCAGTTGTATGATGCTACATTCTCTGGCAATTCCATAGAGCTTATCACCAAAGATGGAAAATCATTGAAGGACATTCTAGTTGAAGCTGAGATATGTAAAATATCAGATCTTCTAAAACAGAATAATGTGTATAGTGAGAAAAATATTGCACAGTCACAAAAAATTAATTATCTTCAAATGCAGATACCAGAGAATGAACAATTAGAAATTCAGATTTCACACGTTGAAACACCCCATAAGTTTTTTGTACAACCAACATCTAAAGCAGAGGAACTTGAAGAAATAAGTGCTAAAGTGTTGAAATTTGTTCCATCAGCTTCACCATTAGACCAATTGACCATTGGTGATGTCTGTCTTGCAAAATACTCACTTGATGAGGTGTGGTATAGAGCTGTTATTACTGGTACAGAAGGTGCCGTTACGTTTGTTACATTTATTGATTATGGTAATACTGATGCACTACAACTCCAAGACCTTAAACAGATGCCAGATGAACTCCGCTCATTGCCGGCTCAAGCTTTAGAATGTTCATTGTCATCTGTCGCACCCATAGGGGAAGCATGGGAAGATTCTGCAAGTATTGCTTTTGAGGAAACTGTTTTGGAGCAGTTTTATGATGCTACATTCTCTGGCAAGTCCGTAGACCTTATCACCAAAGATGGAACATCATTAAAGGACATTCTAGTTGAAGCTGGGATATGTAAAATATATGATCCTCCAAAACTGGAAAATACATGTAGTGAGAGAAATACTGCAGCATCACAAAAAAGTAAATATCTTCAAATGGCAATACCAGAAAATGAACAGTTGGAAATTCAAATATCACATGTTGAAACACCTCATAAGTTCTTCATACAACCAACATCTAAAGCAGAGGAACTTGAAGAAATAAGTGCTAAAGTGTTGAACTTTGTTCCATCCGCTTCACCATTAAACCAAGTGACCCTTGGTGATGTCTGTCTTGCAAAATACTCGCTTGATGAGGTGTGGTATAGAGCTGTTATTACTGGTACAGAGGATGCTGTTACGTTTGTTACATTTATTGATTATGGTAATACTGATGCACTACAACTACAAGACCTTAAACAGATGCCAGATGAACTCCACTCATTGCCAGCCCAAGCTTTAGAATGTTCATTGTCATCTGTCGCACCCATAGGAGAAGCATGGGAAGATTCTGCAAGTATTGCCTTTGAGGAAACGGTTTTGGAGCAATTGTATGATGCTACATTCTCTGGCAAGTCCGTAGACCTTATCACCAAAGATGGAAAATCATTGAAGGACATTCTAGTTGAAGCTGGTATTTGCAAGATTTCAGATGTACCTAAAGAAAATGAAACTCAATTGGAGAATTCTGAGGAAGTAGAAGATTCGGTTGAAAGTCTTGATGAGATTGCCAGTATTGCTAAACTAGTTGTAGATAAAGTTGTTGAAGGAGCTCTAATGTACCTTGAAGATAAACTAAAAGAATTTACAGAATCTAATAAAGACCTTGATTGCAAGATGGTTGAGGGTGTTGTTGCAGAAGAAACATCACAGTTACCACAAGAAATAAACATTGAAGAAGATGGAAGTCAATCAATGGACCTCAACACAACTGATGACTTACCAATGGGAGAAATTACTATTGATTCTGATATTGTGGAGCAGATTT
This sequence comes from Nesometra sesokonis, assembly GCA_025631205.1. NCBI lineage: Eukaryota > Metazoa > Echinodermata > Crinoidea > Comatulida > Antedonidae > Nesometra > Nesometra sesokonis. The sequence goes on along the minus strand of JAOTQE010061214.1, from coordinate 13,560 downwards.
TGGACGATATTGTTGAAGCTTCTCTAAAACGATCCAGTAGCAAAGATGAGGCAAGTAATGATGATGTTGCCACTACTGGTAGTGAAGTTGCAAGTAATGATGATGTTTCTGCAACTGATGAGGATCTTGTAAATAATGATGTTACAAATAATGATAATGCTGCCACTACTGGTGATAATATTTTAAGTAATGATGATTTTGCCTCTACTGGTGATGTTGCAAGTCGGGATGACATTGCCTCAACTGGTGATGTTGATGATGGATGTACGAGTACTGTAGACAGTGTTTATGAAACGGCATCCTCAACTGACATTAGATCAACTGTCAATGATGTTACTGATGCTAATAGCAATACTGTTTGTGATGAAACTGACAATACATTGAAAGACTTATCAAACAGTGTAACCACTTCTAAGAAAACAGGCTCAATTACAGATGATTATGATATCATCAAGACACCTGACGGGCCTGTATCCAGTGAAGATAAAGACAACACTGCCATACAAAATCAGAGAGATCCATTACAAGTAAGTTTCTCACTTCACCTTGGTATATATTTCTTTAATAATTCATCCTTTGTGACAAAATATTTTTGTTGAACACCTAATAATAAACTGATTTGAGATCTTTCAATGTTAATAATTGGATGTAAATTATAAACTCTAAAGCTTCTTCACTCATTTTTTTTATTCAAATAAAATCTAAGTAACCAGTAAATGCCCATATCCCATACTTTATGTGAATAAGCGATCCGTTTTAATGGCCCTTCTCAAATAAATGCCCTTCTAAACATGAATTTGTTCGTAACGTGTCCTGTTTGAATAAGCATATTTTAAATACAGTTGAACCTACCGCAAGCAGACACCCTTGGGTCCTGGAAAATGGTCCGCTTTTGGGAGGTGTCCGCTTACGAGAATTTCGGCTGACAGAGGGCCAAAGTTGTAAAATTACATAAACATGCTTATTTCCTACATTTCACGGCCTTCTCAACTCAAATGACCTCTCAAATTTCTAGACATTGCATTCTATATTTTATTAAAAATTGTTTATCGTTTTGAAGATTGGTTCAGTAATATTCCCTGCCATTACAGTATAAGGACGATTTTCTACATAAATTTGTATTTATTGTTTGGTTATGAGAGGTAAATTACCATACAAAAAATGTAAATATCAAGACAAAAAGTATCTGTGTATACACTGATTAGATAGGAAGAACAAATGGGCATTTGAATTAGTGTCCATTATGGAAGGTGTCCGCTTACGGGAGGTGTTCGTACAGGGAGGTTCAACTGTAGGCAAACAATTCACCTCATCTAAATAGTCTGACCGATGTAAAGCATGTTTTCCTGTCGATCATTATTCAAAAATTGGCGATTTGAAACCGCGTCACACGGGACTGCTATTCTGCTATTTACTACACTCCCTCATAAAATTTGTATATCTTTGCAACGAATTAAAATCAACAGGAAAACGGGCTTGATTTAAAATTATTCTAAAATTAACCATCTTTAAATTTACACTGGTTTTCGTAAGCTTCCTATTGAAAAGCGCATCTAAAAAATGTTGTAAGCATAAGTGCACTTTTCACTCAAATATGGTGTTGTGGTACTCTAGTTGTACTCTAGTTGTACTCTAGTTGTTAAAGCACACTCATATTCTAATTGTCTTGATTTGACAATAGGGTGATGAGCGTGTGGCGCGGAGGGTACTATGGAATGAAGCAAAACCACAACCAACTCCATCATCTTGTTTTATGTCTTAGGTAATTAATAACATTGGCTAAAAAAACTTCTCTAATTAACAAACTTTGTATATTGTCTTTTATATCAAGGCCACAAAAAAAAACATTAGTTTATTACTCCTGAGCACATCACCTTTAGAGAAATCACATTTTTTGTTCAAAATTTGTTTCAAACAATCGTTTTTTTCTTCATATTCATTTGAAAGGGTCAATAGTTTATTTAAATAAATCTACGCGATTCACGAATGTTCTCTTCCGCATGTACAAGTGCACAGCAGTAGCTTTTCTACTTCAGTAGATTCAATATTACAGTATACTGCCCTGCTGTGTGTGATCTTTGGTTCATTGACGATTGGGCCCACAGACAATCGAACCTAGACCATCGGACATACATAGAAACAAGCAAGATTTATATGGTTAAAAAAAACACCACTGTCAGTTTTTGGGGTAATAAACTAATATTTTTTTGTGGGGCTTATGAATTATATTTTTACTAACCAAATTAACTCAATTTCTCTAACCAAGTACAGTCATGTTAACGTTAGAACCATTGTGAGGTTGGCCAATTGGGACAACTTCTTTCAGTTGAAGACAAAATATGTGGCTGATAACAATAAAAAACTTAAAGCTAGTTTATCATGCTGTGTTATGTCAAATTTATAGTTTTTTTGAAATAATAATTTTATTAATTTTTTATGGGTCTCGTTTTTTAATCTGATTTCAAAACTATTTATTGTTTACTTCGTAAATATTAACGTTGTGCATTAATATATAAACAAAAATAAACAAAATTTTAGCATAATAATAATTCTTGACGTATCTCTCAAATTAAATGATGCACATGCTAGAGATCTGGGACCTGACTGGTGGTAAAATAGGTCTCAGATTAAACCATAGACATCTGTACACACAGCTGGTGCCCACTTTAACCCATTCACTGCCAACTTCGCATAAATGCTAACAGTGTAGCGCCACCATATTGCCATTTTCGCATAAATGCTAATAGCCGTACTGTACAGCCACTGCTGTCTTCGCATAAATGCGAAGTCATGAAGGGCTATTGAATATTGACTTGTAAGTGGCTGGAATTACGTCTAGCTAAGAAAGCAAAGGGGTCATTGGAAAGTCAATAAAATTCCGCACATTTTGAAGTAGGATTTGATATAGGTTGTTTTATAAGAAATAATAGTAACTTGCCTTTGAAATTTTGATTATGCGACAAAAAAAACGCTTTTTAGCGGAAGAAGTTGTGGCTGCCGAGGCCTAGAAGACGAAAAAAATTACATATTTCTAGGCCTAAAATCTGATGACGGTAAGTTTTCTAGGCCTAGGCCCTATGCCTAGCCTCAACTTCAACTTCACGTAAACTCGACTCGTCCTCAAAACAAGTCAATTCGTCCCCTAAAAAAAGCCAATTCGTTCCCAAAACAACCACCAAAATGAAAAATAAATATAGTGATCTCCCAGCTCGATTTTCACATAAGAAATTATATTTCGATATTTGTAAATCATAAACATTGTTATTATGTTTTTAAATTTAGATTTGACAAGGAAAAGGGTTTTTGGTGCCATTTTTGCGCTAGTTTATATATACTCGCATGTACAAATTTTTAATTAACCTCATTAGTACAATAATCAGCTGGCACACAGGGGACCGTGTTATGCAATCTACTGGCACTGCGGTTGAGTGAACACGTAATCAGCAGGCAGCGTAAGGGTTAAATAACTAAGGGTAAGGGTTAAATAAGGGTTAAATAACTCTGTACATCTTTCAAGATGGTGGAATGGTGCTTTAACTTTCATTGATAATTGTTTTTTAGTTTTCTCTCAAATAAATAAACATGGAAAATTATAGAAAATTTATAAAGGCCAACTTGGATTTTGGGGATTTTAGGTCAATTTTTTTTTTTTTTCATCTTTAATTTATTTTCATATCAAATTATGTGTTTTTCATTAATTAACATTCTGAAGTCCAGCTTGTTTTCAGTGCCACTGTGAATTTGACTAATTCAGTAATTTTAGTAATATTGGACACCACGTTTCCTTTTGTCATGTTTTAATATGTATTTTGTTAGTTGAATTGAACCATAGCTACTGTATGTCATCAAATTTTTTGTTATTTTAGGAAGCTTTAAGTGAGGAGATCACTGTAGATTGTGCAGATGAAGAATTTACAACACCTATTGCTACTGTAGAAGAACAAGACAGTGGCATCACAGAGAATAGTAGTGAGCCAAGCGAAGTTAAAGAACAAGAGATTGATGAAGAGTTCCTCGATGCAATTGATGATAATAGTCAACTTTTACCTGGTAAGGAATCACCTGAAAGTGATGATAAAGCTGGCTCGCAGGAGACTAGCGAATCATCTGACAGTAAAGACCTTGAAAATCCCGAGACTCAGGTTAGCAAGCCTGTAGAGGGCGCTGAGAAAGAAAGAGCAGAGAGTGTACACGAAGAATGAACAATGAGCAGTTATTGTAGTTTAAACTATTGTTAGATTAAGATAAGCACTCCGCTGTTTTTAATTGAATGTATTTTGAGAATTTTGAAGAAAAGAAAAGAAAAAAAATCAAATAGTGATGGAAACATTTTTAGTTTTTATTGTAAATCGTTTCCGTCCAGAGATAAAAAAAAAGAGGTGGTGATGAAAAAGTGCTTGTATGAAAGAAATGTTAAGAGAAAAAAAATGTATTATAAATAATAAATATCTATCAACCCCTTACTTCATTTTGTATATCTACCCAATATTAAATTTCAGTGAAATGTTTTGTGCCTTGGAAGATACATACAATTTGTTTTTGAATAGGTTATTATTTATAACTTTGTGCTTTGTATTTGGATGTAACCTTCTAACTCTAATAAAAAAAATTAACTAAAATGTTATTGGATGGATTCACCATACCCATTGTAAGTGTAGTGGGTAGTAACTTGCCTAACTTAAAATCCTTATCGCTACTGGGACATAAGGCCGAGTAGCAAGTAGTATTAAGTAGTTATTGAGAATGAATAAAGGGCAGTATTGGGACATGCCTTTATCAATTACTCAGTACAGCCAATGATGTTTTGCTTGACTTTGCTGCACTACGTGAACATTGACCTAAAATGCATATCTTGAGCAGAGACAGCAGTATGTTTTTTGGACCGGGAAGGGGTGAGGTGCTTTACAACAATTTTCTGAACCTACACCGCTCAAGAGGTTACCTGGACTATATGTAGGTTATAAACTAAGTACAACATACACAGAACCATTTTGAGATTTTTAGGGAGGGGACTGTCTCCCCTGAGTTACCACTGGCCATGATTTACAGAACAGCTTTATCAACTCCATCCCCAATGAAATTATGTCAAAAACTATATACTGATCTTTCAATTTGAATTTAGTATGTTTAACCTCTTGGTAATATTAGTAAGGCCTAAACAAGTTTTCTGATTTTTGTGACTGAATACATAAAATTATTGAAATAAAAGTTTGTTATAAAACAAATTTTAAAAAAATTGCAGAAAATGCAGTACAGTAGCCTATTAAAAAAAACACTCAAACCAAATTTTAAAGATGTGATTGGCCAACAAAGATTTTTTTAGGCCTTATAGGATAATTTTTTTTCAACAGAACAACACTACAGCGCTAGGTTTTGTAGCAGAAAAGTGATCACAATTCTGCAAATCCTTTTTATGCCATTGCTGCATCGGTTACGTACCGCATCATAAAATAACAATGTTCCACTATTCCACCAAAAAAATTCTCATTCTGGTTTCCATAATCATATTCTCGGATACTTCAAATGACAGAAGAGTGTGTTGCTATGGCAGTAGCCATGCTGTGGTCATAGTAACATGTCACTATGGTGAGGTCATTGAACAATACTATGGTGTGGTCAACTGTTACGCTATGAAAAAAGTGTCTGTTTCATGAGATAATAGTGAGGTTTTGCAAATTTATGAAATACAAAAACAGATACGTCACACTTTCGTTTTTGTCCTAAATATGTTTTAAAATATATCAAATTTTCCACCTACGAATCGTTGATGATCATCCTAAAATATTAACCAAATGTCACAGATATTCAAGGTGTTCTATTCAAACTTTACAAGAATTTATGACGTATCCGTTTTCGTTTTCTTATTCCGTAAAGTTGCGGAACCTCACTATTAAATTTGATAAACCCTACAATTTGATCCTGTCAAAATGAAGGGAATATGAGGGTGAAGATGTGTGTGCGGACATGTTATATAGGACGATTCCATTTTTTACGGGTGTTCCAGTTGGAAATATTTCAAATTGTCTGTTTTATCTAGTTATCTCACAGACTACTAACATGACAGTTGTGTATTCTATAAGTTAATAAATGATTCAATATTTCGACATAAATTATGTCATCATCAGGAATCATAATTTATGTCGAAATATTAAATCTTGTCACGATGACGTGTATGTCATTGCTTAGAGTAGGCATTATGCTTTCTAATTCTCATTCCCCTTTTCAATTCTCATTATATGAGGCATATCATGGAAATACCACTAAGTTGTCTCAAACTTTTAAAAATAAAGTAAGACACCACATTACACTTTTTGTAAGCCTTAATATGAGGGGTCAATTATCAAAATCTATAACCAAAGGAACAAAATAGAGAACAAAATAGAAAAGACTTTCCTTTGTATTTCTTTATATTTTCTTGTGTTTATTTCCTAATTTCTCAATAACTTTCTGTTCGGCAACTTGGTTGTTTTGCCATGCCTTGCCCCATATATTGTTATCTTTGATACTCTAAATGACTGACCAGTTTGTTGCTATGGCAGTGGCCATAGTAACATGGCACTTTGGTGTGGTCATTGCAATAACACTACTACTGTGAGACTAGGAAAAACATGTATTTCATGAGATATTAACATGGATAAATCCAACAATTTGTTCCTGTAAAAATGAAATGATGATGATGCATGTGCGGAAATGTTATAGGGCAATTCCATTTTTCTTAGGAGGGGTGTTCCAATTTGGAATATTGCAAATTGTCTAGTTATCCCACAGACTACCAAGATCACAGTTGTGTATTCTATATGTTGATAAACATATCATTATGTGTACATCCCAATTAGGGAGTTTGATCAATTTTATTGTGCGTTTTCAAAGAAATGTAGGGTAATTTTTAATTTACCACCTCACTGGTTTATTACATTAAATGTGAAGTCTCACCACAAAATGAGTCTCATGGTAGGAAAATCCAAAATTGAGTTATTTATTCCTTCTAAAAAAGCAAAATATGTGCTGTAATCTACATTTTAAATGACATTCATTGGATAAGTATATAGATCCAAAGATGAGCTTTTGAAATTTTTATGTATGGAAATATGGTTTTGAGAAAATGCCCATAAATTAATCTAAAAACAAACATGAAGGACACTTTCCTGCATGAAAGGCCTAAAGTGTATAATTTAAAGAAATGTAATTACCGTAGTCTTCATAATTGATTAAAACTAAATTTGTAAAAAATGACCTTTTTGGTGATTATCTCAGTTTGATCTCACCTACGATGCAACTGATTTTGTGGTGAGAACTCACAAATGTCTATAAAGGATAGGAATTTATTTTACAGCTAAGTGATAAAGTGGAAACTAATTCAATTATTCATTGTGATAAAATTTTACAAAACTTTCTAATGGGGATATACACCTAATGTTTTCATTTTTCATCTTAGATATAGGGTAATTAGATTAAACCAATGTTATATAATGCTATCGGGGAGGGGGTTTAACCCAAACATTAAACAACTTGTATTTGGTTAGAGTAAATCCAGTACTGCTGCTGTTCGGTCCATATGTGTATAATATGTAACTAAACTGCCCTGCTGTACCTAGAAAGACTGATTACCAAAGTATGGGTTAATTTTCTTGCATTATTGGCATTTATATTATTTTTAGATTTTATTGATTTTTACGTTTAAAACTGTAGTTAATATTGTTGAATAAAGTTTTGCATTTAAAAGTGTTCATTTGTTTAATTAGTCAATTTTAATGGCATGATTGTTTAACTGAATTTGGAACTCCTTAATAATGCTATGCTTCTTCATAGCTCAATTCCATAGATTATTATTTACGGCTAGATAGTGAACTTAATATTGTAGAATTTCAATCCAGGCCCGTACCCAGAGTTGAAAAACAGACGAGGCGAAGTCTTGGGGTCACGTAGGGTTCCAGGGTCAGTCCCACTTAAAATTCTAAATTTCGAAACTGAAACTTTTAGACGAGGCGATCCCCTCATCTGCCTCATGCTGGCTATGGCACTGTGCAATCCCATGTAGGTTCCTACTAATTGATGGTCGTCAACCTTCTGGTGGGGTGGGGGCTGGGTCAGGTGCCCCTCCCCAGATACGCGCCTGACGATTAACGATGATGATAATGGCACATGTCACTTAACAAGTTCATCGTGAATTATTCATATAACCTCTGACATAAAAACTTAAAATAACACAAGCTTTTCTCAAATTCAAATCTCAAGCCGATAAGTTTAAACAAATTCGAAAATGTAACTAAAATGATAACGAAAAAAAATTGTATTTTCTGCGCATTAGAGTTGCGTAATTTTAAACAAATTGATTCTAAATAACATAGGCAATGCCTATTAATACATATGTCAGTTATTTTTTATATTATTTGAATAATTGTTTTAAAAAATCAACCAACACAAAATGGAAGCCAAAAAATAATAATGAAGGCGTTTTTCCAAGTACTGTATTCTGTTATTGCTTTTAAATAACATTAACAAATATTGCGTAACAAATATTGCGTTATTTTTCTTAATTGTTAAACATTTGTACAAACTTCTCAAGAACTCTCTATTTCACAGTTTTCAATCTCTTCCAATGTCACATCAGACATATGCTTTCCGGATGTTGGTTGACGAAATATAAAGTTACCCGAATGGTTCCGATTGTCACCATTTGTCGTCTCATTATCGAGGGGCACATTTTCTTCGCTCCACGCCTGCTTTACGGAAGTTGGCACAACTTTATGACGTAACGTTCCTGAAACAACATCAAAGTCGCTACATCCTTCACAGGGCGCCGGTAGATTATCTGGGCGACAGATGTACTCTACCTTGGCACTTCTAATACTTGATGATGAAGATGTTGAGCTATCTTGATTAATCAAGCCAGGCAGACAATCTTCACTGGAGAATTTATCATCAAATATTAACCGCTTTGAAGCTTCACTTCTGGTTTTCATCGCCGGTCGAGCAGAATTCTGATTTTTAGCAGAAAACGCCTCGTCTTGGAATTTAGTATCTTGTAATGACACCACTCTGTTACTTCTTCCTGCTGACAAACTCCCGACTGCTCTTTGATGTTTCATCCAGAATGAAATTTCAGATTTTTGCTGTTCAAGTTTCTGCACACTTAAAACGTACCTTAAACATGCCTTGAATAAATCTGGTAGTTCATTTAGGCTCGGTTCTCGGCGTATAACATTGCGAAACCTTCGCGTAACCCTATCGACATAATTTGGATGAATGAGAGAGCATAGAGTTTCTATCTGTACACGAGTGTCTGGATGAATTCTGTATTTCTTGTGATTTTCAAAATCATCCGTAAGCCATTCGTATGAAACGGATTTTTGTTCCTGGTTTTGGTCTGCGAAGTAACCTTGTTTGGATCTTTGCACTCGTGTCATCTGTCCGTCAAGTTCCCACATAAGAATTGTTTGAGGTATCAAGCCAGAGCTTTGATTTTTAGTCTCCGCTGGCTTGGATCGTCGCATGGCTGGCCTTGATTCCGCATACGACCAGTCTTTCCTCATGACATTTTGAGGATTGACCATAAGTCTTACAACCTGATCCATGGTAACAACCCTCACACGCGCGTACCACTACATCCATAGTACCAGAACGCGCGGAATTCGTCCCTTCGATACAAGCTCTGTGGTCAACACTAAACTCGCAATGACAATGGTACTATTATTTTTAGATTCGGCGAGCAGATCGCCTTGTTTGTACTGGTCAAAGTCCTCCTTTCTTAGATCATCAAAACAATGTTGCTATGGAGTAATACAAAGATCAAATGGTACGTGACTAAAGAAAACTGTCACGATGAGTAGGCCTAGAACTCCAGGAATTCTCAATGAACGAATACAATAATCATTGAATAAATATACTCTGATGTGATATGTTTTTAAATCGTGACAATAAAACAATTTGTAAGTTTTTACCCCAGTTTATGATTTTTGGGTGTTTTCGTCACAGTTTAAGCCTTCTCTGAAGGGGTGCTCATTTCCACAGAAGTGGGGTGCTCGAGGCCCAGATTTTGAAATTTCTGTCCTAATTTTAGTTTGTTTTGCCTTCGAAGGGGGTGCTCAAGCACCTCAGCACCCTCTCTGGATACGCCACTGGTGAATAGACCTACTACTGCAGGGCGGATTTGGGGGGTGCGCCACAGGCACCTGGTATTAGGAGCGGCGGGTATAAAATTGACCCCCAAAAAACAAATAGAGACCTACATATGGACTATGCATAACATAAACAGGGTAAAAAAACACGCAAAAATTGTGAAATAACGTTTTTCCCCCTAAACTCGGGAACCACGCCCACCCGGACCTGGGAAAGCTTCCCATTCCCGCATTTTTGCTGGATCCTGGATCAGCCCCGTACTGAAGAGGTCTTTACGATTTAGAAAATACATTGAATTAATTTTATACGCAATAATTCTACAATATAGACGCACTGATTAAATTTAAATAACATAGAATAACAGTAATTGCAAATAATGAAAGTGAGGCCATGATTTCTCAACGTTTCGACTTTTATTAAGTCATCATCAGGAAATATAATTCTACAAATTATTATTAGTGCGCAAACTTACGAAATACGAGAACGAAAACGGATACGTCACACTCCATTTGTTGAAAGTTCCTAAATGTGTTAAAAATATCAAATTTTCCACCTATGAGTCGTTGATGATCGTTCTAAAATATTCACCAATATACCAGATATTCAAGGTGTTCTATTCAAACGTCACAATAATTTATGACGTATTCGTTTTCGTATTTCGTAAAGTTGCGAAACCTCGCTATGTTATTATTTACGAATTAATTAATTATACGCCTATATAATTCTTTAAGAACAATTAGCATTATTAGATTCATTAAAAATGTTACTACTGCACATAAAAATGCATTTACTATTTTAGTTGTCATTTTTACCTTATATGGTAATAAGCAATACACGTTTGGGTTGTTGAATTTTGCTGTCTAACAACGTGGCACTAAATATTGGTTGATTTATCGAAGGAATTTTATCTGTTCTCTTTTAGGAATTGCAATGTTGATCTCTTCCAAATTTGTCTTGTGCATTTTTTTCTATCTTGTCTTTTTCTTTAACGGTTCTATTCTAATTATAATTACAGTACTTCTGAGTAAAATATAGGCCTTAGTGGAATCCATGGTGATTGTAGTACTCTGGGAGATAATCCTCTGTGTTTCCTGCGTTCTGCGTCACGAGTCATGTTGTACACAGAACCAACGGCTTAAGATCTCATCTGAAAGACGGTACGCTATTATATTGGACACTCCAGCCGAAACATTGAGAGACAATGTGCAGTTGACCCAACATGTGCGGACACCTCTAAAGAAATCAGAAAATGAATTAGTCAAATGCATTCTTTAAAAAATCGAAATAAAATAATGGAATGGATTTGCTTTGCTAACGGCACAATATACAGTATTAAGATAGTAACAATATAATTATATTCGTTTTCCTGTCTTTGTATACAATGTTTTAAAATAAGATTTAAATAATAAATAATAAAATATAGTATGCGGTGTGCTTGAAATTTTAGAGGCTCTTTGCGTTGAGAAGGCCGTGAAATGTTGAAAAAGCACGCGTACGTGATTGGAATTGTGCATGAGCGGCGGAAGAGGGGGAGGGGTGGTGGGACGCGTGCCCCCAGTGATAACTCGGTGGGGGGGGGGGGAGCAGTCCCCCTGAAATGTCTTTCTACCTACAAAATTCAATCCCCTTTAGAGTCTCAGAAATATAAACAGCATGTAAATATGGCAGCATGCGTATGGTGGCCCTGACACCCACCTTCAGAAACCAGGATAGCACTTTTTTTCTCATTAAATTCTAAGTTTAACCTCGCCCCTCCCCCCATCCAAAAACGTTCCACCGCCCCTGGGTGACCATATTGGCCGAACACTCGTGAGCGGACACTTTTCCTGGACCGGGGGATGTATGTTTCCAAGAGTATATCGAGTCTCGGCGGTTATCGTATGATAATGACTACAGTACGTACCACCAATTTAGCGGACTGAGATCAATTCCATTCCTTGACATTGAACACCGTACATTAAATGAATTACCCCAACGCGCCCTCGATAAACGTACGTGAGAGAACCGAAAATAATGGCCCACTTACCAATGGAGATGGTGTAGGACATTACACTAATAACATTAAATATCATAGTGTCTAACGTAAGTCTATAGGCCTCGATGGTGTAATGAAATAACATAGGCCTACTGTACGTTGTTTGTATGTCTTGTTTTAACCCTCACCCCACTGAAGTGGGGAGAGTGTATTACAATGAGCTCCGTCTGTGTGTCTTTCTTTCTGTATGTCTACGTCCATATCTCAAAAACTATATTGGGCCGATTTACTTCAAATTTTCAGACAATATCAAAACCAACCGAGGTTTGGTGCTGATCCGCCTTACCACATGAATTCTGGATTCTAATTTGATTTTGTGTCTACTGACCTCTCTTATTGAGAAAAACCTGAAAGGTCTGACAGTTACTGATACTCTGGTCCTATCTATTAGCTGTCATTTAAATACCAAATATAACCTTTCTTGACCCTGAGAAACAGTATACGGTGTGCATATTCTGTGTGCGTAAGGAAGATATCACAGTGAAAGTAGTTTATATTTACCCAATGTTGGAATAATCACCTCGAATGAAAACTATGGCTTTAGGCTGTTCAGAAACAAACGAACACACAAACTAACAAAAACACACAAACGGGAGAAGGGGGTTTGGGGTCGAAGATACCCTCCTCAAAACATTGCGAGGGTGCAATCGTTTACGATTGCTTTGTCTTGTTTTTATAAATTTTACATTGAAACTCGCTGTAATGCGCCCTCAACCTGTTTGATCGAACTTCAGTTGAAATTGATACTTGGAAACAGCAATAAACATACACAAGACGAGAAAAGAAATTCGATTTTAGAATATTGGATTTGATGTTACTGGATGTTACTTTATATGCAAATTATATTTTGTTGTTACCGTATTGAAAAATTCCATCACCATGGTACCGAAACCCGAAGATGTTCATTGAAGATTGTGTATCATTTAGCTGTTTAAAATGATTTTTGTGATATATTCTATAAAAATATTATATTATGTTGTTGAAATCTTACAGCAAACCTGCTCGTAGCTAAAAGGACTCTCAATCTAGGCCAACCAGGGGCGTATCCAGTATTGGCGAAGTAGGGTGCTCGAACCTGGGTTTGATTAAGCAAAAAAAATAAAACGCCAGGTGAAGATTTTTATTACATGATATGTTGTTTCTTTACAAACGGTGTTAATTCTTGTTTTAGCTGTGATTTTGTACATCTATTCGGTATTTTCACGTCAGTTCCAGAAGGCTGCGTTTTTTGTCCCACCTTTAATGTTCCATTTAATAGAGTTGATGTTTGTAAACGTGTTTCATTTCCAGACTTCCTTACAATATAATTATTTTTTAATTCCTGTAATCTATATATATAAAACGGAAAGTTTGTGTGTGTGTCTGTTCCTTATACATTCTCAGACGGCTTAAGCTACGACAATGAA